>JAWWLR010000002.1:57744865-57759180 GCA_035041075.1 Acraspis erinacei
GTATGGTTTTATTTCGTAGACACTCCTTTTCAATCCCTAAAAAACTTTGCACTATTCGTTAAAACCCTCGAGCATAAGTTAAATTTTCCGATAATCCAAAAGGTCCCGACATTAATCAAATGGAACTTTGAAGTGGATTTTGAATTTTGAAAAATGAAAAATTACAGATTTATTCTTTCCGGAAATAGAAACTTTTTTCAGGGGGAGGGCAATGCATTTTTGGACCACCCTTCTGTTCATTCTTGGAATCAAATTTTTCTTTGAAAACTTTGATTAAATGTTAAATATCTATATTTTGTAAATATTGAGTGTAATATTGGCAATATTAAAAAAAAATACATTTACATTTCCTGCGCATTATTTCAGATTTCTTTAAATCATTCTACAGTCAAGTAAAAATTGAAGCCTTAGGGACCCCATTTAAATTACCTTACAACTCAAGGGGGGGGGGGTAATAGATTTTATTACGATTTCGCACATTGATGCACGTAATTTTTCGAAATTCTCTAATGAACTAAATAACTCAAAATAGTTGTACAGGACGTTAAATATAAATTTAACTTTAGTCGCCAAACAAACCTGGTGAGTGAATAACACACTCAGGCAACGATAATTTGAAAAAAAATCAGGAAATTTTATTGGACAGGAAAAAGTTAGGAACTTAAAATAAAAATTTTGTAAAAGTACTTGAATATTAATGCTTTCGGAAAAAGAAAGATTGGTTAGGGAAAAATTAGAGAATTTTTAAAATGAAGATTGGCGGTAAACCTGATGTAATATTCGTGTTAATAATTTAATCGTCTTGTATTTCTTTTTTTTAGTTATAACTTTAGTACTTGCTTGAACATTTCACAATTTTGTTGAAACGCCATCGTTTTTAATGAAAATTCAACTATTTTCTTTGCAATTTGTCTTTTTAATTTAAAAAGTCATCTATTTTATTAAAAATTGCAGTATTCTTGGATAAAAATGGGAAGTTTTTGATTGAACATTGAACTATTTCTTAGAAAATTAATATTGTTCTAAAACTCATATTTTGATGTAGAAAAGTCAAACAGACGTCTTTTTTCGATGAAAATCAAAATTTCTTAAAATTTTTCTTTTTGATTAAAAAAATTATATGTTTTAGTAGAAATTTCATATTTCTTGGATAAAAATACAACTTTTTTGATTAACCAATAATTAAAAATTAATTAACAATTAATATTTATTGCTTGATGATTCAACTACTTTGTTTGAAGATTTTTGTTGAGCTCCTTTTCTATCGACAATCCCTATTTTTAGTTAAAAATTCATCTCTTAGGTTATAGGTTTAACTATTTTGTTTTAAACTAATATTTTTTAATTGAAAATTTAACTGCGTAGGTAAAATTTGAAATACTTCATGAAATTTTTGTTGTTGAATGAAGCTCAATAAAAAACTAATTCTCAACAACGAATCAGCTGCAAAAATTAATTTAGAAAGAAAAGAGACGATTTTTCAACAAAATAGTTCGAGTTTAAACAAAAGAAATCAATTTTTGACCAAAAATGAATTTTTAACAAAAGTTTTAAAGATTCAACTCAGCGGTTGAAATTTCAAACAAACAGATGAATTTTTAAACTAGAAGGTTAATTTTCTGCTAAGGAAGATAAATTATGATAAATAACATAATTTAAAGTCCAAACTCAAAAACAAAAATACGCTGACACACCCAAGTTCATTTGGACTGTCATTCTCTTTTTTGGGCTGAAAAGTGTCACATCGTTCTGAGATGGGAAATTGAAAAAGAAATTATTGAGAAGAAAATAATATTTGACACGTCCGCAAAAACATCGCCGTGGCCGGAGATCTACATCTTCTTCTTTTTCGTCCTCTTCTTTTAGATCTTCAGGCATATAATAGACTTTTCGCATCATTGCCTTCCCTTTATTTTTTTTCAGGCGCTTACCTGATTAAATAAGAGTGAAGAGTAGTGGATGCTGTTGTGCTTCGATTTGCCAAATGCCATACAGGCACTCATCTGCGTGAAGAGTAGCGGATGCTACTGGCTCCTTTCGCAACTATGTATTTGCCTTGAGTCTAATCTACACATGCCAGGCAAACCCTAGCCTATGCATAGAGCAGCGGATGTTGCTATTTGTCCTAAGATGGTCGATCAAGGTCACATTCTTCATCAATTTCGAGGTATGATAATAGAAGAGCAGACTTTCTAAGTGTTGTTGCTCAATCATTTTCTGTGAATGAAACGCAGAATTTCAAATGCTCTGGATTCTCAAAGTTTGACCCTTGGATTAGACAGTCGTTCCCACCAACCTTCAGAGGTCCAGTCAATTTCGAAGAAGGATGATACATCCAAGTAAACTCTTGATGACGAGATCCTAAACGTAATTAGAAAGCGTTATGTGGAAGAAGGAGTTTTAGCCCTAGCAATTCACGAATGTCTTTCAGTCCATTGGTTAGAGATACTTAAAGTAGGTTTATCCCAGGAGGAGAGAACGGAGTTGGTTAAAAAATATGCAACACCCAGCAATTGTCGAATTGAACGATCCCTCTAAACTAAATGTTGAGGTTAAAACTGCACTTCAGTCAAAAGATTCAGCTTTGTCAAGAGATGCTCGAATTATGTTTATACAAGCGCGGTTGACAGCCGGTATATCTGCAGTGGGAAAAACAATTTCAACTCTAGTGCAACGGGATTGAATAATTGAAATTTCTCTAATAGAAGCTCTGAGCGACTCTTGTCGTTTACTCGATGATCATCAAAATGATGAATCTTAAGTTAGAAGGATCCTTATTTTGATCTAATTATATACAACTTCGAGGGATGCTTTAAAATTAGCACCAACTGACGAATCTTTATTTGAAAAGGACTTAGCAGGAAATTTGAAGTCAGCCAAGGTTTTGGAGAACACTTCTAAGACTCTGAAATCAACCAAGAACCAGCATCCGGAAAATGAAAAAACTTCAAAGGCCCGCCCCATCGACAAATCAGATCTTAGCCATCGATGCTGGGCAAGCAGAAGAAAACGTCTGCGAATCCTCCCAGGAATTACCGAAAACAGAATCTTCAATCCAAAACCCAATCGAGGAGTGAATCTTCAAAGCGAACGATGAGAGAGTCTACAAGAGAATCAACGAGTAGACATTGAATGATTCTGTACGTAAAATTGATGGACGATTACATTTATTTTTTCATAGTTGAGAGACCCTAACCTCAGACTCTAGGATTTTATCTTGGATCCAGGGTTATGAGATACCTTATTCTTCAATTCCTTGCCAGTTTGTAGCTGTACGAAAGTCCAATAAGTCGATTGTCGACAAAAACAACATCAATATATTAATTTATCAACTAACGTCAAAAGGGGCCATTGACGTTTGTACTCCTTTAGTTGATCAGTTTATTTCTTTATTTTTTCTTGTTCCAAAACCAGATGGTACCTTTAGATTTATTTTAAATTTTGAAAATCTGAATAAGTTCACTGAACCAGAGCATTTTAAACTCGAAGATTATAGAACTGCAATTAACCTTATAGATTTTAATTGCTTTATGGCAACACTAGATTTACAAGATGCATATTACTTGCTACCAATTGCTGAATTATTTGGAAAAATTTTTATATTTGGATTTGACGAAACTTTGTATTACTTTACTGGTTTGCCATTTGGTTTATGTAGAGCTCCTTACGTTTTTACTAAAACCATGAAACCTGTGCCTTCTTATTTGAGAGGTTTACGTTATTGTTCCATTGTTTACCTGGATGATTTCCTTTCATTGGGAACTTCCCCGCAAGAATGCGTTGATATAATTAAAGTTACACGGCAAGTTTTATAAAATCTGGGTTTTATACTCAATTTGAAAAAGAGCCATTTAAATCGTGGTCATGAATGTAAATTTCTAGAATTTATCGAAAAACAAACTAGGTTTTTTAGCATCACACGCCAATGTACTTTTCGATTTCTCGCGCAATTTGTTGGTTCGATTGTAGCTCGTTGTCCGGCTATTAAATATAGTTGTGCTTACACTAAAGATTTTGCAAGACAGAGATTCCTAGCCTTGAAATATAGCGGAGAAAATTATAATGCACTAATGACTGTAAAACATAAAAAAATAATGTGCAGTGGTGGCACTCTCACGTATTATCCAGCAGTAACTCCATTGAAGGCCTTGTCTTTCGCTTAGAGATTTTCAGAGATGCTTCGATGTGAGTTTGGTGAGCTGTATGCCTTAAGCTTAAGGCTAATGGTTTCTGGTCAGGGAGTAACGCGAATATCCTAATAATTTTTTAGAATTGAAGGCAGAATTTTCTGGTTTTCAATGCTTGGCTAAAGACTTCTATGATGTCAGTATCCTCTTAAGAATTGATAATACGAAAGCAGTTTTCCTTCATTAATAGAATGGAGTCTTTACAGTTTTAGGATTTAAAAAAAATTACGAAATAAATTTGGACTTGGTTTAAAAGTCGTAAAATCTGGATATTTGCTTCATATATAAGTTTAAAGGATAATTTTGAGGCGGACGTTGAATCAAGGAAGGTCGAAAAGGGAACGGAATTTGAAGTAGCCTCTTTCGATTTTAATGATATTGTCAAAAAATTTAGAACATCGGACATTGAATTATTTGCAAGTCGTACAAATACGAAATGCATTCGCTATGTATGCTGTAAAAAAGAATTAATCTAAAAACTCTATGAAAAATTAAAAGGAATCAGCCGGAAGGAATTCTGGTAGTGCCTAATTGGCCTGCTCAGCCCTTGTGCCCACTTTTTCAATCCCTATTGATTTGGACTCCAATTAAATTTAACCCAGAATTAAATCTTGTAATTTTTTGTGACAGAAACCCTCATCCTCTTTCGAAGAGCATTATCCTGGCGGCCGCATGGTAATTCGGCAGGCATTCCTGAGAAGAGGAATTCCAGAATATTTTATTACTGTGATGAATGGTTCTTTAAGTGCTTCTACTTATAAAACTTATGATGGAGCCTTCAAGAACTTGCAAAACGAAGTCTGTTGATATCTCAGATCCACCAGTATCTGAATTTTTAAGTTTCCTTACAGCTGAGTATGAAAAAGGGTTGTCTCGTAGAAGTATCAATTGCACGAGATCAACAGTTTCGTTTATCTTAGAAACAGATATTGCACGCGATGAAATAGTAAAACGTTTTTTGAAAGGGGTGTCCAATCACCGACCTTCTAGACCTAGATATTAATTCAAATGGGATCCAAAGATAGCTTTAGCTTACTTTTTGTCTAAATCTCTCAAGGAAAACCTGACTCTGGAACAATTGTCCAAGAAAGTTATAACTCTTCTTGCTCTTGTCACTGGCCATAGAATGCAAACATTCTCTTTAATCAAAATTAATAATATCAGGAACACTGAATCTTCTCTAGAAATTAGATTCCCCGATCGTATTAAAACGTTGGGTAAAAACAAAATACAACCCCTATTAATGCTACCTTTTTTCTCCGAAATTAAGATTTTCACAGCTTCTGCTGTACAGTATTATGTACAAAGGCAGAAGGATTGCGCAACTCTGTAGAGGAACCGTTCATTTCTTTTCGCAAGCCTTTTCACGCAGTTTCTTCGGAGACCTAAGTCGCTCGTTACAAAAAATCATGTCGAATATTGGAATTGATACACACATATTCTCAACTCACAGTACAAAATTCTACGATAGACAAATTGTTCAGGATAACCAAGAATTTTCCAGAAAAATTTCAACTTGTTAAGTTTCGGAACATTGGTTATCCAATCTAGGAGTTGATCTTGAGGAGAAGGCGCGTAATGCAATTGAATATTTTGCCATCAATTTTTGGTACGCAGTTCATATTCTAAGCAAATTAATATTAATTAATGTTAACAAATTAATTTATATATCCCGTAGAAAATTTGTCTTTCTTAGAAGAAAATTAATCTTCTTGGTTAAAAATTCATCTATTTGTTTGAAATTTCAACCGTTAAGTTGAATCTTAAAAACCTTTGTTGAAAATTTATTTTTGGACAAAAATGGATATCTTCTGTCGAAACTCGAACTATTTTGTTGAAAAATCTTTTCTTTTTTTCGAAATTAATTTATTTAGCTAAAAATAAATTAGACAAGTTCTTGTTGAATATAAAGATTTTGTTTGGAAATTTGTTGTTTTTTGTTGAATTTAACTGTTTTCTATTTGATTTAAAATCATTCTTGGTTACAATATCTACTATTAAATTTTTTTTGAGTATTAATTTTTTATTGACCTTCATTAAAAAAAAAACTTTTAAAGAACTATTTCAACTTTTACCTACGCAGTTGAAATGTCAATGAAAAAATATCAGTTTAGAATAAAATCGTTAAAATTATAACCTAACAGATTAACTTTTAACTAAAAATAGGGATCTACGATAAAAAAGTGGTTCAACTAAAATCTTGGAACAAAATAGTTGGACCCTCAAACCAGGAAGATTAATTTTTAATAGAAAAGTTTAATTTTTATTCAAGAAATATGAAATTTCTATTGAATTTGATAAATTTTTTAATCAATACAAATTTTAAGAAATTTTCATTGTAATGGAAAAAAGATTTCTGCCTGACTTTTCAAAATCAAAATATGAGTTTTAAACAAAAACTAAATTTTCTATGAAGTAGTTCAATTTTCAACCAAAAGCTTGCATTTTTTATCAAAGAAAGATGCAATTTCTACGAAAATGGATGCATTTTTAAATAAAAAAGACAAATTTCAAAAAAATAGTTGAATTTTTATTCAAAAACGATGAAATTTCAACAAAATTTTTAAATGTTAAAGCAATTAATAAAATTTATAACTAAAAAAAATAAATACTAGGAAATTAAATTACTAACACGAATATTATTTTTTAAATTCTCTAATTTGTCCCTAACCAATTTTTCATGTTCTTTGACCATTAACATTTAAAGATCTTTTGCAAAATTTTTGTCCGGAAGAAATAAAATTTTAATTTTTTATTTAAAAAAATTAAAAATCCACTTCAAAGTTCCATTTGAATAACGTCGGGTATAGTGCCCCAAGTATGACCCAGAAATTAAATAACTACATTTGCACGTATGATTGTTTATTTTTAGCAATATCTGTCGTCCTTTTCATACAAATAATTGTTAAAGGACAATTTGAATATTTGCGATGACTTTCTAAATAATGTACAATTATTTAGAAAAAAACTAACTTATATAAACAATTATTTATCCCCATTGTTTGGGGCATTAATTTTTTTATACATTATGTAATTACTTAAACAATTAATTATTGTTTATTTATCACATTTCTCAAAATTGAGTCAAAGACGCGAGTATTTTTCTAAATGTATAGAGTATAGAAAAAATTTCTCCACCATTTTTTAATTTTTTTATACCAATATAATTTGTGTGAACAATTATTTTTTCAAAAAATTTGTTAAAATTGTATTTCATGAAATTAAAACAATATAGAATATTTTCGATGAGTCGTAAATTTAGTTAAAAACGACATGTAACTGTTTAAAAAATTTTGATCCTTTCAAGCAGTTTTCTATTAAAAATTTTGGATCAATAATATAAAATTTAACATATAGAATTATTTTCGTAAATATATATATTATATATTTTCTGTGTCCTGCAGTATGTAAGCTATATGCAACCTAATTTCAACGCTGATAAGCAACATTATTTTTTGGCCAAAGACAATGTTTTCTTTCTGATAACTGAAAAATGTAATTTTTTGCTAATTTTAGAAAGTATAATTAAAAAATTGGCTTTTACTATGATTTTTATCATTCAAATAATTATAAATAAATGATATTAATTGTAAAAATTTAATTAAAATAATTTTTAATGATTATAAACCTAAAATATAGCACATCGTCCTCATAAATGTCCTTTTGTAAAAAATGTAAAATGTCCTCATAATTGTGTAAGAGGGTGATTTGGGGTGGGTTCAACATGAATTAGAGGGATGAAATTTTTCGATGGTGCTTTTGGCATGAAAGTCTATAACGATTATTGAAAAAATTGTACTTTAAAATTATTACCTTTTTAAATAATTTTTTATCCCTGAGGGGATGAAACGGGGTAGGTTTCTACATGCATTATAGGGATAAAGCTTTTTGGTTGTGCTTTTAGCACAGTAAAAACATTTTAACTTTTCATCCTATTTCATTATCCATTTATTTTTTTTTTTGTAAACGTTGCGAACTTCAAACTCATCCTTGCTAGAGGATTAAATTATTTGTTTAAAAATGGTGGCTGAACCACTTTTTTTTATCGAAGATCCCTATTTTTAGTTGAAAATGCATCTCTTAGGTTATACGTTCAACTATTTTGTTGAAAACTGATATTTTTAAATTGAAAATTAAACTGGTTAGGTAAAAGTTGAAGCACTTCTTGAAATTTGAAAAAAATAAAGATCAATAAATAAATTAATTTTCAAAAATAAATAAATTTTTAACAATAAAATTAAGTCTTCACAAAAGCTTTCAACATTCAACCAAGTGATTGAAATTTTAAATAAATAGATGAGATTTTAACCAAGAAGATTAGTTTCTGTTAAAAAAGAGAAATTTCAACAACATATTAAATATTTAATTAAAAGAATGAACTTCCAACCAAAAATATTGGAAATTTTTTATTGGTCTCTATTAATTCAGTTCATATTTAGGAAAGAAAACATAAATAAAAATGTGAGATAAACCAATTTCAAATATTCAAAAAGATCTCTATAAATCTTCAAAGGCTAAAGTGTTCTAAAAATTATGAAATTAGAAAATATTTTCATGAAAAAAGGGGAATAAATTTAAATTTAAATGTTTTAAATTCCTTATATTTTAAGGGTGTAACATATTGCATTTTAAACAAAATTGATTAATTTTAAATCAAATTATTGAATATACAACTAAAAGGATGAATTTGCAACAAAAAGAATTAATTTTCTACGAAGAAAACAGAATTATCAACAAAAAAAGGAATTTTCAACTAAAATGAGGAATCTGCAACCAAAATAAATGAATTGTCAACAAGCAATTTACTAGTTTATGATACAGACCAAAAAAGATTTTAATTTTACATAATAGTTGATTGTTCACACAAAAAGAGATTTTTAAGTTCATAAATTTTTTGTTATCAAAATTGTGGAGTTTTTTTTTCTTTTACCAAAAATCAAATTTTTTGCACAATAGTCGAATTTTTAAGTCAAAAATATATAAATATGAATTTTCATCAAAAAAGTGTATTTTCAACAAAAAGCTAAATTTTTTCAACTGTTAAATTTAATTTGGAACAAATTAGTCCTACTTTTAACCAAATAGCAGAATTTTTAACCAAAAATACGAGCTTTGAACAAAAAGTGGAATTTTCAATAAAAAATGTTACACATAGTTGATATTAAAAAAAAAGTTTTTGAATCAAGAAAACTTGCATTCATCAAAAATACGAGTTTTTAACAGAAAGGTGGATTTTTGCACAAAATAATGATGACCTTTTAACAAAATCGTGGAATTTTCAAAAGAAGAATAAAATTTTACTTCCAAATAATAAAAGTTGTAACAAAAAAGGCGAATTTTAAATAAAATAGTTCAACTTTCAATAAAAAAAATATAATACGAATAGTTAGTTTCTCAGAAATAATAAACTTGAGATTATTGTTGAACCTTAAACTTGGGGTTTTTTATCAATAAATTACGTCAAGAAATTAAAAAATGGTATGCTTTATTCTCAGAAAAAAATTCTTTTCCATCTTATATGTATCGAAATCGCTTATCATTCCTAATAGAATCCAGAATTGTCCATCCAGAATTAGTTAATCATTTATTATTTAATAATAATAATATTATTATATATATATTATTATATTATATTATATATTATATTATGTTTAATTATTAATGCAATATTATATTATTATATATATTATTATATTATATAATAATATTATTAATATTTAATTAATTAATTAATTAATCCAGAATTACTTAATTTTTGACAAAACTAATGCTAAATTTTAATAATTTTCTAGAATTCTTTGAAATCCTTTCAAATACCTTCAAATTATTTGAATCGATTTGAAACTTTTTAAGTCTTAAAATACACTTAAATTATTTCAGCTCTCTTTCACATTTCTTGGAATCTTTAAAATACCATGGCATCTTTCAAATCCTTTAAAATACCTTTAAAGTATTGAAATCGATTGAAAAATATTGCACTTTTAGGAACCCCTCAAATATTTCAAATTCTTTGGAATCATTTGATATCCCTTCAACTGTTTAAAATCTCTTTGAAATCCCTAGAAACTTTCAAGATACCAGAAAATCGTTGGAATCCTTTAAAATCCGTTTAATTTAAAATCGATTTGCAAAATCTTTGGGTTTTCTAATACCGTAAAATATTTCAAATTCTTTTAAATTGAATTCTCTTTTAGATTCCTCGGAATCTTTAAAATCCTGTGAAATCTGTTTCATTTATTGAATTCTATTGAAAACACTTGAAGTCTAAAAATACCAGTATTTTAAATTCATCAAAATCTTTTGATATTCCTTAAAATCTTTCTGTTCTCTTTAAGATTTCTCGGGATCTTTAAAAATACCTAAAATTTTTGGAATAAATAATAATGCTTTTAATTTGAAATCGAATGAAAAATCTTGAAGTTTCTAAATACCCTGAAATATTTAAAATGCTTTGAAATCTTTGAAATCTGTTCAAGATTCCTCGGAATCTTTTAAAATACCATTGAATCATTGAAATCCTTTAAAAGCCCTTTATGTTACTAAAATCGATTAAAAAATCCTGGATTTTTTAAATACCTTCAAATATTTCAAATTCTTCGAAATTTTTGGACATCTCTTGAAAGCTTTCAAATCTACTTAAAATTCTTCGGAATCTTAAAAAATATCACAAAATCTTTCAAATCCTTTAAAATCCTTCAATTTATTAAAATTGATTGAAAAACCCTTGGAGTCTTAAAATAACCCTAACTATTTTAAAATCTTCCAAATCTTTTGATATTCCTTAAAATCTTTCTTTCCTCTTTAAGATATCTTAGAATCTTTAAAAATACCTAAAATATTTGAAATCATTCAGAATGCTGTTAATTTAAAATCGAATGAAAAATTTTACAGCAAAATACCCTCAAATATTTTAAATTCTTTGAAACCTATTGATGTCCCTTGGAATCTCTTTAAAACTCCTTGGAATGTTTAAAAATTTCATAAAATTTTGGAAATCCTTTAAAATCCCTTTAATTTATTGAGATGTTGAAAAATATTGGAATATTTTTATTATCTTTAGGGTCTTCGGAATCTTTGCAAATACTATAAAATCTTTGATATATTTTAAAATGCCTTTATTTTGAAATCGGTTGAAAAATTGTTGTGTTTTAAAATACTATACAATTTTTAAAATCCTATAAAATTCCTTTAATTTATTAAATTCGAAATTTAAGGAAGTCGTTTGAAATATTTTGAATTCTTTTTCAACTTTCTATTAAAGTTCATTTTTCAAATTAAACGATCATAAAAAATGTTTATATAAATCTTATGAAAATTCTATTTTTTAAATCTTTCAGATTCTTCTTTGAAAATTTTAGAATTTTTGGGAAATGTTTGATAATCTTTTTAAATATTCTCTTCAAATTAATTTTTCAACATAAAAAATGATTTTAATGTTTCCTAGGAACCTGAAGAAAAATGGTGTCAATTTTTTCGAAACCTTACAAAATTACTAAAATATCTGATAAGTTTTTATTATTTTTTATTTGTTTCAAAACTTCTAAGTATCTACTAAACTTACTCAAATTTGTTTTAAAATTATGTATTATGGTACAATTTTCCTTATCTCTCTGAAAAATAATAATATTTAGGAATAAATTTTAATTACTAGACGAATAGAATATGAGAATAGAAATATAATATAGATTATCACAATTTTTACATAGCTTAATAATATTATAACATGTACATATTGTCTATTAATAATAGTAAATAATAAATAATAAGTAGAGGTATAAAATTCATATTGCCAAAGATTTCGATAATTTCACAAATATTACCAAATATTTTAAATATTTTGCAATGATTCCAAAATATTACAGAAAGAATTTGCAAGGATCTCACAAAGATTTCAATGGTTTCTCAATGATTACAAAGATTTTGTAAAGTTTTCAAATATTTCTCAGATTTCGGATATATTTACAAGATTTTACAGATGATTCAATTATTTCATAAAAATTTCCGATAGATTTCAATGATTGCAACAAGATTGAAATGATTTCGCAACGATTTCAATAATTTCACAAATCTTATCAAATATTTCAAAAATATTTCAAACATCTCGCAAAGATTTCCAAAGATTTCACAACGATTAGAATGATTTCCCAGAGATTAAAAAAATTTCACTAATAACTCACAAAGATTGCGGATAGATTAAAAAAAATTCCCAAAGACTTCAATGATTTTCCAAAGATTTCACAAAGATTTCAACCATTTTTACAATTATTATAAAAAAACTTCAAAAATATTTCAAATCTTCCGCAAAGATTTCCAAAGAGTTCAGAAAAATTTCACAAAGATTTGTCATAGGTATGAAAGTTTTCACATAGATTTCAAACACTTCCCGAAGATTTTGGATACATTTAAAAGATTTTACAAAAACATCAACGATTTCCCAAATATTTCGCAAAGATTTCCAAAGAGTTTAGAAAAATGTCTCAAAGATATACCACAGATATTAAAGAGTTCACACTGATTTTAAATATTTCCAATCGATTTAAAAGATTTTACAAAGACATCAATGGGTTTTCAAAGATTTGACGTGATGTCAATAAGTTCACAAATATTAAAAAATATTTCGTAAATATTTCAAGGTTTAACAAAGATTTCCGATAGATATTAAAGATTTCATGAAGATTTTAAATGTTTCGCAAAGATATCGTATAGATAGAAAAGATTTCACAAAGGCATGTACATTATTCCCCAATCATTACACAAAAGTTAACAAATATTTCAAATATTACGCAAAGATTTCGAAAAAGTTCAGAAAGATTTCACAAAGATTAGAGGGATTTCCAAAATATTGAAAAAACGTCACTAATAATTTGAAAAGATTTCGGATAGAGTAAAAATATTTGACAAAGCCTTGAATGATTTTCCAAAGATTTTACAAAGATTTGAACCATATTTACAAATATTATAAAAAAAATTTCTAAAACTATTTGAAATATTTCATAAAAATTTCAAATATTTCGGCAGATTTTCTAAAGATTTCAATGATTTACCAAAGATTTAAACAATTTCACAAATATTACCAAATGTTCATAAAATATTTCACACAGATTTCAATAATTTTCCAAGCATTTCACAAATATTTCGAATATTCCGCAAAGTTTTCAGATAGTTTTAAAATATTTCAAAAAGGTTTAAATGATTTCGAAAAGATTTCAATGGTTTCAAAAACATACGAAGTATTTTTAACATATTTTTAATATTTTATAAAGATTTCAATAATTTGCTAAAGACTTCTCAAAGATTAAAAATATTTCGCAAACATTTTGTATAGATTCCAATAATTTTTCAAAGATTTTACAAATATTTCTATAATTTCAAAAATTGTATCCAATACTTCGAAACTATTTGAAAATTTTCGCAAAGATTTCTAAAGATTTTAAGAACTTCCAAAAAATATCACAAAGATGTTAAAGGTTTCTCAAAGATTTCGGAGAGATTTAAAAGATTTAACATACTTCAATGATTTCCTAAAGATTTAACCAATTTCATAAATAATATCAAAGATTAAAAAAATATTAAAAACATTTGACAAAGATTTTAGTGATTTCCCAAATGTTTCAAAAATTTTACAAAGACTTCAATTATTTCACAAACATTTCAGGTAGATTTTTCAACAAATTTAAACGATCCGACGAATTAAATCATTCGATTTCAAAGGGTTGTGGGGAGGGGGGGGGGAATCAATGCTTTGCACCTTCCTGATTGATTTCTGGGAGGGGAAGTGCCCTCTGCGCCCCTGTGGTTCCGATATTTTCGAGATATTTAGTAACATTAATTTTTGCAGGCAACTATAAATATTAAATACTTGAGTCAGCCCCCGCCCACAACAGAAAGTAATCAAAAAAGAATGATACGATTTTAATCGGAGCTTATTTTAAAAATAAATTACACAGCTACACAAAAAAAAGAAACTGTCGTGACCTGGGGACGCGCCATATCTTTTCCTATGGATTTTGACGCGCTGAATCCGAATCCGAGGTTCAAAAAACCCCAGCATGTCAGGGTTCTGACATAACCTCAAAAAACCTCATAAAATATTTTTTTCGAGTCTGGGGTCCGACTATGTTTATTATA
>JAWWLR010000002.1:57906815-57926782 GCA_035041075.1 Acraspis erinacei
GCTCTAAATGATACCACACTTGGGTTTCAAAAAGATCTCAATTCTACTGAGCCTATTTTCAAAGAATCTATTTTTTGTTTTGCCCACTTGGACATTATATTTAATTAATAACACAATATTTACCTTAAAGCACACATGTAATAGAACTCTGATGGACATAGTTTAATGAAGATAATTAAATTATAATATTTACTTCCGCAATTATAATAGATATAATGAATTGATAAATAGAATTTGCAGGTTATGTAACAAACTTGTAGATATAAAGGCTTACTCATATGCAAGAAACTTTTCTTCGTAAGTCATCGGCAGTGTTCCCAATCTTGGGAACTTTTTAACTGCGCTTGCGTCGCCGACAA
Organism: Acraspis erinacei; assembly: GCA_035041075.1. Lineage (NCBI taxonomy): Eukaryota > Metazoa > Arthropoda > Insecta > Hymenoptera > Cynipidae > Acraspis > Acraspis erinacei. The sequence continues at coordinate 57,907,175 of JAWWLR010000002.1, forward strand.
CCCGATTGGTCACTGTTAGCGCGCAAAATTTGAATTATATAAATATTCACATTCAATATTTATAATAAATAATGATTGAGAAATGCTCAAATAGAATTTTCCTAATCCTAAAATAAGATTTTGGAGTGAGAGATGAAAAAATTCGATTTTAATGAAAAAGAGGTTATGAATGCTGAGTTCAGAGAAATAAATCATTTTTGTTTGTCGCAATGGGTAATCTCGTCTCTGTCGAGTTTCAAATTAAATTTTTCTTTATTTACGACAACGCGACTTAAAATAAAATGAATAAAAGTACCAAAAATGAATTAAGAATAATTAATTTTTGCACTGATAAATATTATATCATACAATCTTTTAATAACTTGAAGAAAACCTGGATTCAATAGAACGGATTCATTTCATTTGAAAAGGAATGAATAGGTTTCAAGTAAAAATATAACTTTATTTATAACATAGGATCCTTGAAAGGTGTTGAAAGGTGAAAGGTGAAATTGTAAAAGATAAATTGTCAACCGGAATTTAAACGGATGAATGTGTAAGGTAAAAAAATTAAATTTTGTTTAAAAATTAATTCTTAACGGGAGATAAATTTTCATCTAATATAATATTTATTTATTAAAAAAGGAATCATACATGAACCCTTTTGAACATCTTTCTTTGCTTCAAAAAACACCCTATGTTTATTTTCAACTTATAAAGTACTTATAACTCCTGAGTAATATTTTTGCTGTTATGGAAAAATTTTCAATTAGATATGTTACTTTTTAAAAGTACAAATATATTATTAGAAGTGAAGTAGGGTCCTTGCAACCGTAAAATTTCATTTGTTTTATAATTTTAACATACAGGGTTGTTGTAATATTTTAAAATATTAATAACGTATTAGTCAATTTTCTCCGAAATAAAGTATTTAAGCCTTATTTTCTTTCACCAATGTAAAGCGTAGATAATTTATTATTGAACAATGTCATTATTCCGAAGACACTATGAAAAAAGATATTGTAAATGCAATCAAATGTATTTATTTTATTCTGTATTTTTATTTGAAAAAATATGAAAACTGCAAAAGCCTTCTTATGCAATATAAATAATCCCTTTCTCAATTCCAAGAGAATGAATACATTTGTTGAGAAAATTGATAAATAATGCCGAATAATTAATTAATTGTTTCAATTTATATAAGGCAAATGGGTATTTGTAGAATAACGAATTCGAAAATCCCGCCCCTACCAACCCGACTTTGCAAACGGTTTGGTTTGTGAATTCCCCTTTATGCTGTTCTTTTCAAGTGCGCTCTAAACGAACCCATTTGGGTCTCTGCAGGTATCTATTGGGGAATTCCGTGAGAAGGAATTCAGATTGGATTCAATATTTTGTTATATAGTTTTTAAATTTTGTTCATGAATAAGAAATAAATAACTGCCTTAGAAAATTGACTTTTATTTCAGAAAGTGAAGAGATAATTGTCTCACAGGCAAAATAGCATTCGTCACAATGCAATGCAAGTAAAATGTCTGACCGCAAATGCGTCATCATCACTGACAATAGTTGCATCCGTTTTTCAGTGGAAAAAGCAGTAAAGATCAGACAGTTGCGCTTTGAAATGAAACGAATGAGATTCTACGTTAAAATTTCCATTAGAAACTCACGGAATAATCGCAATAAATTTGTTTGCAGCTTTGAAAATAAATAAAAATGTCATTAACTTTTGCTGAAGGTAACTTCAAGCGCATCCATAATAGCTCAAGTAATATGTTGCGCGCGAAGTTTAAAAATAAAATCAAAATTGGCAAATAAATGTAAATAAATATACGCAATAATTAAATTAGGGTAAAAAAGGAAGTTAATATTTTAAATTAGCAAGTGGATTGTAAAAATTTCTTTGGAATCGTTGATTTTTGCAGTTTTACATTTTCGTTTCATAACCTCAAGGACACTGCTTGACTGCATCACTTGCATCGCAGCGTTGTTGTCTGAGGTTTCCACTGGATGGCGCTAGTATCCAGACAGAATTCTTAAAGTTACCGACGGAACGCTTATTAACCGCTACTAAAAGAAAATGCACTTGAAGCCGTCGTCGGCCCATGCAAATGAAAGGTATTTTATTTTTTTTAGTTTTTAACGCTGCAAGAAAAAGTATTGCGATTACTCCACGGGTTTTCAATGGAAATTTTAACGTAGAATCCGAATTTCAACAATTTAAAGTTGATCTTGCTGATTTTTTAGTTGTTTTTTTTTAGTTAGCTCCTTTCGGTCCGCCAGGGACCGAAGGAACCGTTTGCTACAATATTAAAATGTTTCTAAATTGCAAAAATTGTACTTTTGAATTTATTCAAGTGTTTGAAAATCAAAAAAGTTGAAAATCTGAAAATGGCTTTTCAGACGGGATTTTAATATAATGTTATGGTTCATGTGAGAATTTCAAAGTTAAAATGTGGAAATTCAAAACTAAAATTTGTTTTAAATACCTATCAATTCGTGAAGTGGTAATAATAACAATGGCAGAGTTTAAGATACAAATTTTCTGAAAATATTTTCAAAAATCAACAAATTTTTCATACCATTATCCACTTTCGAGTCAGAGCTTTATAAACAATTGAATTTGCACTAAAATTGATATATTTTCGGCTGCATATCTCGACAACTATTGGAACGAAAATTTATACATTATTTACGTTGTGCAAGGTCAATGCTATAACTTGTAAGAAATCTTGGGAAAATTACCTTAATTACAGTTACTTTTGTTACTTTGTAAAAATCTTATTCGTTTTTTGTAAATAAAAATTTTTAAAAACAAATACGAATATTTGATATAGCTTTTGCTCTTAAGCGTTTATTATTATTAATTATTAAATATTTGCGTCTTATAGATTTTTTGGTTGATTTAAAATCATTTGTTAACTATACTATTATAAACAATTAATTGCAAAAGAATCTTTGCTTTGTCCCCGCTGCAATTTTGCAGTTTAAATTTTCGATTTTCTTTCGTGTTATTTATCTGGTAGCTTCATCATGATTTTTCTGTTACCACTTTGAAAACATCGTCCTTTTGTCAAAAACAAATGTTATCAACAAAATCCTAAATTTACACAGAAAAACTTTAATCTCTCATAAATTTGCTCATAATTCAAATAAATTGTTAATTGCGATCTTATAAACAATTAACTGCAAAATAAAAATATGCAATAACATAACAATAACAAATCTAAAATGATCTTGCAATTAATTGTTTATATGGCCATATTCAACAGATGATTTGCAATCAAAGAAAATGTATAAGAGATCAAGTTTTTGCTTTTTCTCTCATTTTAAAAATACGTTTAAAAAGACGAAAGCTATATCAAATATCCGTATTTGCTTCTAAAAATTGATATTACAAAAAACGATTAAGATGTTTACAAAGTAAAAAACGTATTTGTAATCAAGATAATTTTCCCAAGAGTTCATACAAAAGTTGTAGCATTGACATAGTTGTAGAATTACGAAATTCACGGAATTCATGGAATTTCTGAAATTCACGGAATTCTTGGAAATCGTGGAATTCAAGAAATTCATGGAATTCACGGAATTGACAGGATTCACGAAATTGACGGAGTTCACGGAATTAATGAAATTCAAGGAATTTGCTGAAGCTATCTATTTCAAGGAATTTACGGAAGTTATATAATTCAATGAATTCACGGGATTAATTAAATTCACAAAATTCAAGGAATTCAAGGAATTTAAGGAATTCATGGAATTGCAGAAATCCGCGGATATCATGGAATTGACTGAATTTATGGAATTCACGAATTCTTGGAAATCGTGGAATTCAAGAAATTCATGAAATTCGCGGAATTGACAGGATTCACGAAATTGACGGAGTTCACGGAATTAATGAAATTCAAGGAATTTGCTGAAGCTATATATTTCAAGGAATTTACGCAAGTTATATAATTCAATGAATTCACGGGATTAATTAAATTCACACAATTCAAGGAATTTAAGGAATTCATGGGATTGCAGAAATCCGCGGATATCATGGAATTAAATGAATTTATGGAATTCACGGAATTCTTGGAAATCGTGGAATCCAAGAAATTCATGGAATTGACGGAATTGACAGGATTCACGAAATTGACGGAGTTCACGGAATTAATGAAATTCAAGGAATTTGCAGAAGCTATATATTTCAAGGAATTTACGGAAGTTATATAATTCAATGAATTCACGGGATTAATTAAATTCACACAATTCAAGGAATTCAACGAATTTAAGGAATTCATGGAATTGCAGAAATCCGCGGATATCATGGAATTGAATGAATTTATGGAATTCACGGAATTCTTGGAAATCGTGGAATCCAAGAAATTCATGGAATTCACGGAATTAATGAAATTCAAGGAATTGACTGAAGCTATCTATTTCAAGGAATTTACGGAAGTTATATAATTCAATGAATTCACGCGATTAATTAAACTCACACAATTCAAGGAATTCAAGGAATTTAAGGAATTCATGGAATTGCAGAAATCCACGGATATCATGGAATTGACTGAATTTATGGAATTCACGCAATTCTTGGAAATCGTGGAATTCAAGAGATTCATGGAATTCATGGAATTCATTGTATTCACGAAATTGTTGAATTTCACGGCAGTAATGAAATTAAAGGAATTTGCCCAATTGACAGAATTCACAGAATGCACGGAATTCTCGGAATTGATGAAATTCACGAAATTCAATGAATTCATGGAATTCGAAGAAATCACGGAATCTATGGAATTTATAGAAACCAAGGAATTTACGGAAATCGAGGAATTCATGAAATTCAAGGAATTCACAGAATTTATGGAATTCACAACATTTATCGAATAGTTACCAAAAAGAGTGTCAGTAGAGTGAATGACGCCTGAAACAAAAGACCTTGTATACTAATGGACCGGAGTGGGGAACCTCACATGTCGACTTTGTGAGGCTCTTCACCTGGGGTGATTGCTAGAGAGATTGATCAGCAACCTGGGTCGGAGCGTTTTTGCAGAATGAACGTGTTACTTAAATTAGTAACACGAGAATTCTATACCAATCTAAAAAATCCTATACCTCTTTCCTCACACTGCTCCCCTTCTCGCCGAGTGAATTGACGCCTATCCCGAAAGGGGAATAACTGAATGGTATAATAATAATATAGAATTCAACTCATCCAATGAATTCATAGAGTTCAAGGAAGTCACAGAATACACGGAGTTTATGGAATTCAAGGAATTCAGGGAATTAAAGTAATGCATGCAATTTATTAAATGCACAGAATTCAATGAATTCATGAAATTTAAAGGAATTCACGAAATTTAATTCGTGAATTCCTTGAATTTTCGTGAATTCCGTGAATTTTATAAATTACCTGTATTTTATGAATTCCTTCAATTTTGTGAATGCTTCGAATTCGTTGACTTTCATGAATTCTTTGACTTTCAAGAATAGGTTGAATTTCATAAATTCGTTAAATTCCGTGAATTCCATGAATTCTGTAAATTTTTGTATTTCTTTAAGTTCCGAGCACTCCTTGAAACTGGTGAATTGCGCGAATCTCTTGAATTCCCCTCAATTTCGTGCATTCCACAAATTCCACGAATTTCTTAAATTCCGTGCATTCCGTGAATTCCTCAAATTCTTTGAATTCCGTGAATTCCTAGAATTCTGTCAATGCCTTGAATTCCGTGATTTTTTTCATTTTTTGGCCTAACAATTTCTTTTTCTTTTAATTTGATATATTATATAACTCTGGCAATTTGTTTTTTATCCAAACAAGTCATGGTGTCAAACAAGTCCCCCTCCCTTCCTCTCGCCTCATTTACCAACAACAAACCCCTAATTTTCCTCATTTCCTCTCATTTCCCCTCAGGGGCATATGCAGAAAAAAATTCGAGGGGGGGGGAGGTTTAATAATCCGTTCAAATTTTGCATGATCTTAAAATTAAAATTGAACATGCTTTTTCACATTTGGAGTGGGGGGCTCACTCCCTCCTTGCTTACGCCCCCTCTCTTTTGAAACAAGTACGACGGGCAGACAGGCGGAAGTACATATACTACCGCGGCACAAAATGGGGAAACTTTATAAAGAAATATATTTTTGTAGAGACAACGCTCTCTCTGTCAAGGATTTAATTTTTTCTTCATTTTTTAATCATTTAAAGTTGTAGTTAAAATATTTTACAAAATGCTGTAAATGATACTGAGCGTTTTTTCAGAATGATCAAAAGCAAGCTAAATTCTTTATTAATTTAAACTCAGGAAAAGTATCTTTCTTGCATGCGTATGAATTTTCAATCTGAGAGGAAAAAAAAATTATAATAAAAAATAATATTTCGATTAAATATTTATTTTTTGAGTTAATTTGCTTATTTGTTCTATAGGTTTTATATAAATAATGTTCATAAGATTCTAATTTCAACAAAGTATTTTAATTTTCAACAAAACAAGCATTATTGATATTGAAACAAAATTTTTTTCAAATTTCAAATGAAAAAGATTTGAGCTTATCAAAAAAATACGAATTTTCAACAAAATAATTCAATTTTCAAATAAAAAAGATTAATTTCCGACCCAGAAGTTGCATTTTTAACGAAAAAGGATTTATTTTCTAACAAAAGCGATAGATTTCTCAAATTTTCTTAACTTACTGGAATTATTCCCGAATTTTTTCTTATCTTTCCAAATTAAAACAAATGTCTTAGAATCTTCCAGATTACTTCAAAATTTTCAAAAATCTTTCACAACCTTTGCAAAACTTCTAAATATGTTTTTCAATTATTTGCTTTTGTCCCAAAATTTCTTTTTAATTATTTGGAAATATTTTTAAAGAACGAAATAAAACTTGGAAACTCTACGAATTATTATTTTTTAATTTAGAAAAATTATATTATATAATTTTGTACTAGGTGTTATAAATTTGTTAAATTCTAAGACTTTTTCTACCAAAAAATCAATTCAATTTTCAACCCAATAGTTAAATTTTGCATCTAGAAAACAGGTCAATTTTCAAATTGAAAATACGCATTTTTGACCAAAAAGTTGATTTCTAACGCAATTATTTAAGAAAAATTTAAAAGAAATTTACACTCTTTTCATTTTAAGAATTTTAAATTAAATACCACTTAACTGTAAAATATTACGTTTCAAACTTTTATAAATTGGAAAATTTTGAAATTTTTGATTAAAAAATATAAAAATCCACGGTCAGAAATTAGATTTATTGAATCAAAGAAAGTTTCCTTTATTCAAAGAAAATTATTAATTTGCTCTGTCAAAGAAATTTCTTCGGCTCAAAGAAATCGTTTTTTGTTATAATGGAAATTGTGCTGTATTTTAAAATAAGTTTCTTCATTTTGAAGTCATTTTTCGTTAGATTTTTAAAAATGAAACATTAAAAATTTATGAATTTAATTTTTTTAACCTGAAAGTTTGTTTAATTATGTAAATTTTTTCTAGATGAAAATTTAACTATTTAGTGAATATTAATCTTTTTAGCAGAAAAATTATATATTGGCTTAAATAATTCATAGTTTTAGTAGAACATTAATTATTTTTTATAAAATGTATATTTTTTTGGTAAGAAATTTAACTTTTTAGCTGAAAATTTATGTTTCTTTAAATAAAATTTTTCTTCTTAGTTGAAATTTCAGCTATTTGAGTTAAACCATTATTTTAATAATTAACAAAATACAATTTTTTAAATAAAAATTTAAATATTTCAGTTTTGGTAAAAAAAAATCTTTCTTCGTTAAAAATTCACGTATTTATTAAAATCTTCTAGATTAATTTATTTAATTTGGATGATCTCTTGAAAAATTAGAATACCTTCATAAATATCATATGAAAATTCATTGTCAAAAAGAAAAAATCACTTGAAAAATTTGCCACAAATTTTAAGAAAATCTTTCAGCATCTTAAAACCTTTTAATATTTTTATAAAACTTTTTTTCAAAATCTTCGAAAACAAGGAAAAATTTGAATTTTTCCTGAAAAGTTATATATAGCAAAGTTTAGAAATAAATTTTTCTATTAAATAAAATCGCTTTTTTGGAAATTTTGATTTACCTCAACTAAACTGAAACCTTAAAATGTTGAAGAAAGAGTCTGTGTTACTTTTTACAAATTTTTAACATTGATAAAAATAAAGACTAATTTGTTAAATAGTGAACATTTTTTTGTAAAATAAACTTTTATAATAATTGCTGAACTTGAAATTTATTATATAATTTGGATAAATAGATTTCTAATTTTGTTTTCTTATTTAAAATATTGCGTAACAAAATTATTAGCAAAATATTTTTTAACAAAAACAGCTTTAAAAATAAAACAGGTAGCAAAGATATGAAAGAGTTTCTGTAAAAAAATATATTATTTATTGATCTTTTAAAGCCTTGATTCTTGCAAATAGAATGAAATATTTTTTTTAATTTATAAAATTGAAATTTTTTACAAAATTTCTGTTCTTCTATTTGTGCTCAGAAATAACGAAGAAAAGACTTAATTTTCTTTCTTGCGGATTGTGAAGTATCCAAGTATAATGAATTTGTTAAATTCGAGGACTTTTTTTTACCAGAAAAGATTAATTTTCAAACGAATATTTAAACAAACAAGAGAAATTAAAGAATGTTTTATAAACTTTCAAAAATCTTTCAAAGTTTGAAAATATTTTTAATTTCTTCAAGAGTTCTAAAATTTCTAAATATCTTTTAATCTGATTCGAATTATTCATAAAATTGTAAAAAAATATTCAAAAATTACCTTAAAATCTTCCCTATTTTTAAAAATACTTTTAGATATCTTTTGAATAATTGTGAAACTTTAAAAAAAAATTTCTTTAAAAATTAATTTAACAAAAAGCATATTTAAAATTTGTACACGAGTCTTAAGAAATGTTTGTTATTTTCTTGAAACCTTCCATAGATGACAATGAGCTTTTGAAATTTCGCTTCGAAATCTTCAAGTAAATTTCTTTTTGACTCAATATCATTTTAAGTTTTTCCAGGAATCTTAAGAGTTTTTTTAATTATCTTGAAAAATGTTCTCTCTTGTTGCAAATTATAAATAAGGTCTCAAATTTTCTAAAAAAAAACCTCAAAATAATATCTTCTAATTTGATTCGAATTTTTCTTAGAATTTTTTAAAATCCTGAAAAATAAAAACATTTCCCTTAAATATTTTAGACTTTTTTCGACAATTTTCGAAATCTTTTAAAATGTTTAAAACATTTAAACATTCTTTTAAAGTTAATTTTTTAAAATAAAAAATAACTTCAAATTTTATCAGGAACCTTAAAGAAATTTGCTTATTTTCTCGAAACCTTTCAAAATTCTCAAATTACTTATAAATTTCTTGTTCGAAATCATCAAAAATCTATATTTCTATGTACATTTTTCAAAACTCTTTCTCAAACTTCTAAAAATTTGAAAAGTTGCTCGGATTTTTCCTAGAATTTTTTAAATTCTGCAAAATAAAAAAATTGTAGTCTCTATGTTGTAAATTTAGAAAAAAATCTTTTAAAACTTGCTTAAAGTCTCTTAGATATTTTTTCACCAATTTATGAAATCATTTGTAATGATTCGAAAAAAATTTAATTAATTTTTTATAAAAAATATGACAAATTTTCCTAACGATCTTAATTTAATTAATTTAAATTAAATTTTAATTTTTTTTGAAATTTTTTGTAATATTAGTTATTTTCATAAAATTATTTTTAAAGAAATAACTTTAAATTATAAATATTTTTAAATCTTACTGGAATATATATTCTAAAAGTTTTTATTCTTGGAAATTTTACAAATTTTGCTTGAAAAATTTTATAAAAAATAAAAAAATTTAAAAAAAATTTTTTTTTTACATTAAAAAAAAAATTTTAATTTAAAAATTAATATTTTTTTAAAAAATTTAAAAAATTTTAAAAAATCATATGAAATGTTTTGAAATCATTCTCAATTTTCTCTCCAAATTAATTTTTCAACTAGAAAGATCTTTTAAAATTTTCCCAAGAATCTTAAGAAAATTGATTATGTTCGCGAAACCTTTAAAAATTAAAAAAGAACGTATTTTTTAATATTTATAAATCTTAACATTCTCTTTATATTCAGAAATCGTCAAATAAAAATTTCATCAAAGTTAATTTTCCACTAAAGATTGAAATTTTTAACGAAAAATTTAACAAAATAGTTTAAACTTTGACCAGAAGAGATAAATTTTAGACTCAACAGTTGCATTTTATACCGAAAAAGATTTAATTTTTAGCAACAGTGATATAAGACCCTTAATTTGACAAAAATTCTTATTTTTATTGACTTAGTTAACAAATTAGAAGGATTTATTACAAATGGATAAGTTTAGACAAAAATAGAACCCTGCTCATTTTAATGTATTTGTTTATTATTATATGAATTTAGGAAATTTTTTATGGTTACGAAAATTTTTTAAATTCATTCGTTTTTTTACAAATTTTGTAAATTCAGTCGTTGATTTAAAATTAGAAAAATTGATTTTAACTTAGGAAAAAAAATGATAATTTATAGTAAATTTGTTAATAATTAAGGAAAATATTGACAATCAGGAATCAATTGTCAATGTTTAATTTTAAAATTGTTTAACCACTAAGGTTTTAATTTATTTATCCAAACACTAAAAGTGCTACAAATTTGTAATGTTTCCATCCAAATTTCAAAACGGAAATTTGAGATTTAAATTTTAGCGTTCAAAAATAAAAATTGAACAATCAGAAATGTTAAACCACAACATTTAAGTAAGTCATTCAACCATTGTTTAAATTTTAAATTGTTTAATTTTGAATGAAAAATTTTCGTCTATTTTTTAGTAACTTGTGTCATTTTTCAACAAATTTTTATTTTTAATTTTATTTGTTTTCTTGAAATAAATTAAAACTACCCATACTATCAAAAAATTATTAATTACAAATTTTTTTTCAATTTTAATGTTATTTTTGTTAGGAATAAAACAAAAAATAAATGTGTTGTAAAAAAGTGATCCTTTGGATAATAATAAAAAATTCCCTTTTGCTTTTAAACTATGGAAGATACGAAAAAATATTAAAATTGTGTACCTAAGAAAGATCTAAAAATTTGATAAAAATAATTTTTCATAGGTCGGTTAGTTTTCGTTTTATTTGTAAAAAAGACATACAAAATAAAAACAAATTTTTTGATAAACGAAATAAGCTACGTAAAAGAAATGAATAGACAAAAGTGAATTTTTTTGTTTGTTAAAATTCTACTTCTTGGCAGAAGATCAATTTTCACATGTGAAAATTCACATTTTTGGGTAAAAATTCAACTTTTTGGTGAATATTCTTTTTTTGACGAACGATCGTTTTACTTCAAGAAACATTTCCTTACTTATAAAGTAAATTATTTTTATTGAAAATTGTATTTTTTAAATTAATTTTGTTAGCTGAAAATTGAACTTATTCATTTTTGAACTGAAAAAGCAACTGTTCGATTTTGGTTGGAAAATTCTAGTTTCTTGGTTGAAAAGTCTATTATCATATTTTTAGTTGAGAATGCATCTTTTTACATTCAAAATAATATGATTTTGTTGAAAATTCAATTCATTTTCTGCATCTAAAAAAACTAATTATCGACAAAATTGTTGAATTTTTAATAAAAAAAAAAGATAGTATATAAAGCAAAAGGATTAGTTGAACCAAATTGAGCGGTTGATTAATTGAATAATTTCGGTAATTTTAAATGGTTACAATTGTAGAGTTCTGAGTTTTTATCTTGAACGCAACATTTTTAATTTTTCCCTCTCTTAGGTTTTAATTTTTGAAATTAAAATTAAATTGTTTGAATTTTGTAAAGAATAATTACCAATTTCAAAGTTATTTATTTTATAAGCTATTTAAATTTACTACAAATAATTGAAATTTTTAAGGATTTGAGCGTAAAAAAGTTTCAATGTCACAATTTTTGGTGATTAATTTTTTTTTAGTTTTAAGTATAGGTCTCGTAATAAAAATTTTTAATTCTACAATTGCAGAAGCTTTAACTGAAAAATTCAAAGTTTCGTGTTTAATGTCAAATTGTCAAATTTTAATTGGTTTGAATTTAAAATGATTCAAATTCAAAAGTTAAAATTTTTTAATTATTAAATTTTGAAAGCTTTTAACTATAAATAATAAAATTTCAATTTCTCTCAATTTTAAATTATCCAATTTCCAAAAGTCTAATCTTAAAATATTTAATTTTGGATGTTTTTCATTGTCCTATTTTCGAGATCTGAACCTGAAATCGTTCAATTTTAGGATTCTTCAATCAAAATAACATTGTTTAATTAATAGAGCTTCGATTAATTGTTAAATTAAAAATTGAACAAAAAATGGAAAATTTTGGAAAAAACGGCAATTTTCTGGCATTATTTAAAGAGAATCTTATTAAAAATAATAAAAAATTGTTTAAATAATTATTTTTGTTATTATTATTATTTAAAAATTTCCTCTCTCTAATATTACATTATACAAAACCTGAACATTTTATAATAAACCGCGTCTTTTAACTCTATTCTAAGATAAAATTGTTAAAAGCCATAATAAATTGTTTAAAAAATGTATGCATACATCGAATTATCAGTGTGAAATATTATTTCCTGTATTAAAATAATCTGAATTAAAAACCGAAACAAAATCATAAATAGCGACCAAAACCCGCAAAACCCATTTTTCCGCTTATGGTTTTTTTTTTTGATCCTATAAAACACACTTATGGCGTTGATATTTAAAAAGCAATATTTTATTCTTATTCCATTACTAATTTTGAAGAGAAATGTTGAATTTCAACTCGAATCAGCTAATATTGACGATTCTGAATAATCTTTACAAAACCTTTTTTTTCATGGGAAATTAGTGTTCAACTTCATGGGGCTTGCGCTACCTCTAAATATCATTTTTCAACATCCAAAAAATGTATTTTTTATGGATTCAAACAATTTTTTAGGCAATAATGTATGAAAATTTGAAGAAAAATAATTTGGACCAAATTTTAAATTTCGGGGTTTTTCAGTCGTCCAATAAAATTAATAATTAATTAATTAATTAATTTAATAAGACTCCCGGAAAAGAAAATATTCTTAGTATGATATTTTCATAAATAAAATTGTGGACACAGGCAAATTTTCGACTTATAGAATTTAATGAAAATATTTTTTAATTAATGTATTATTTACATTTGATTATTTATTTATTCCATTAACAAAAATATTCAAACGGAAACCGTTTGTTCCATATTATCTTGTTGCAAGGTAATTCAGTTTCAAAGATAACAAATTTTCGTGTATAAACACCACATTTTTTAAAAAAATATCATATTTTTAGAAAACAAAGGTGACATGATTTCTTATAGCTTACTTTTATCTTTGCGCTATTTCTTATGAATTCCCATTATTCGATAAACGTAATTATTATAATAATCAATATTATAATAATATTGTAATAATTTTTGGCGCAATTTGAATTTTTTGAAAATGTGCAAAAAATCATGTTTTCTTTTTAACTAAAAAAGATAAATTTACTTTTACAAATGAACTAGTTACATTTTTATTTAAAACCCAATTTTTGTTAAAATTGTGAAACATCAACTAAGAAAATTAATTTTTACCAAACAGTAGGATCTTGAAACAAAAAATTAATAATTATTTACTCAAAAAGAAACCAATTTTTTATGACTTTAAATTATTCGATAACTGTAATTATTATAATAATTAATATATTAATAATAATATTATAATTATTGTTTGAAATACGAATCTTTGGAAAATGTACCAAAAAAAAGGTTTTCTTTAAAAAAAAATTTTTTCAATAAAAAATAAACTAGTTAATTTTTAATTTAAAAACGAATTTTCAGCTACAATAATGAACCTCCAGATAATAAAATTAATTTTTACCAGAAAGTAAAATTTTCAACAACAAAAAAATAAATAATTTTTTACTAAAAAAACAATAAATTTTGTAGCAAAGTATATTAAGTTTTTACAAACCAGTTTCATTTACAACAACAAAATTAATTTTTAACTAAATTAAGGGATCTTCAGTTAAATTTTTAACTCTTTAATTACATCTTTTTAAACGAAAATTATTTCTTTAATTAAAATTTTTACTGCTGGATGCAATTATTGTAACAAATTAATATACTTTGTTAAGCAATTTGTTTCATTTTTAGTAAAAAATTATTTTGTTTTTGTTTAGATATAATAATAATAATATAATAATTTTGTACATAATTTAGAATTTTTCGAAAATGTGTAAACAAACATGTTTTCATTTTAACAAAAAAGAAGTTCAATCAAGAATTGAATGGTTAATTTTTAATTTAGAAACGAATTTTCCACTAAGATGACGAATCTTCAAATATAAAAAAATAATTTTTACCAAACAGTAGAATTTTCAAAAACAAAAATTAATACTTTTTTTACTAAAAAAAACACAAATTTTGTAGCGAAGTATCTTAAGATTTTACAAAACAGTTTCATTTTCAACTACATTAAGGATCTTCAGTTAAATTTTTAACTCTTTAATTCGATCTTTTTTAACGAAAATTATTTCTTTAATTAAAATTTTTACTGCTAGATGCAATTATTGTAAAAAATTAATAGTCAGCAATTTTATTTACGGAATTATCATATTTCGAATATTTTCTTTCTTGAGAGTTTTATTAATTTCATTCATTAATTATTAATTTTATGGGACGATTGAAATATCCCGAAAAATAAAATTACGGGACTATAAAAATCCTAAAGAAGAAAATATTTTAAACAAACAAATTTAGGATATTATAAAATTGCTGAATTATAAAATGTTCTTTTTTATTAATGCTGATAGTTCGTTCTCGTCTGAAACTTTTTACTCAATATTCAAATACCAGCATTTTAATCTTGTAATATTTTAAAAATAAAAACCTTTCATAAATGGAATAAAACAGTATTTCCGACAAAAAATTAAAATGTTCAAATTTATTAATTTATTTTAAACAAAAAATGTATTTTCTGCTACAAAAGATGACTTTGAATTAAATACTTGAAATTTCAAAAGAAAGAAAAAGCCAAAAGACAAATTTTCTCAACAAAAAATAAATTTTCAAACCAAAATATGACTGTTCAGCAAAAAATTAATTTTCCAGGACACTGATGCATTTTTACCAAAAATGAAATTTCAAACAAAGAAAATGATTTTTTTACCAAAAAGGTGAATTTTGCACTAGGAAAGATGAATTAAAAAATGGAAAAGTTATATTTTCAGTCAAAAATTTAATTTTAAAGAATAAAAAAGGTTTTTCGACTAAACAGTTCAATTTCCAACCAAACACATAATCCCTCAATCAATAAAATAAATTTTTAACAATGTAGTTAAATTTTTACCCAAGTAGTTGAATTTTTTATTAAAAAAGATTATTTTTTAATAAGATAGTTAATCTTTCTATAACAAAGAGATGAATTTTGAACTAAAAATATAAATTTCAAAAAAGTTATTTCATAAGAAAATGAGTCAACTATTAAAACAGATGAATTCTTAAATGAAAAATATAAATTAAAAAAATATTTGAATTTTCTGTTAAAAAAGATTTCAGTTGACTTTTAACGGTCCAAATATAAATTTTTAAAGAAGAAATAAGTTTCTACGAAGAAAATTGAATTTTCAATAAAAAAAAAAATCAAATTTCGAACCAAAAGGGATGAATTTAACAAAATTGTTGAATTCTCTACCAAATAGTTGCATTTTTATCCAAATAAATGAAAGCGCTCTTGAAAAAAAATTGTATTTAGAAAAAAATGCAAAATAATAGTTGAATTTTTTTTTAAATTGAAGTTTCATCCAGAAAAGATTTCAGTTCATTTTTCTACACCAAAATAAAATTTTTTAACAAAAAGTAAATTTTCTACGAAATTGTTTTATTTTCAAGAAAAGAGGAGAATTTATAACCAAAAATTATGAATTTTAAACAAAATTGTTAAAGTTTCAACGAAATAGTTGCATTTTTATTTAAGAAAGATTAATTTTTGCTGAAGTAGGTGAATTTTAAAATGAAAATAAAAACTTTTTAAAAATAGTTGAATTTTCAACCGAATAGTAAAATTGTTATTCAAGAGAGATGAAATTTTTTTTAAACAGATGAATTTAAAAAGAAACCTTAAAATAAATAGTTAAATTTTTATCCAAAGAAGATTTGAGTTTCCTTTTCAACACGAAAATAAGAATTGTAAACAATAAGTTAATTTTCTGCTAAATAGTCGAATTTTCAACAAAAAGCATGAGTTTTTAAAAATATTTTTAAATTTTCAACCAAACAGTTACATTTTTTCCAAGAAAAATAAAAATTCTGCTAAAACAGGCGAATTTTTAAACCAAAAAGACAGATTTAAAAAAAAATGAGTGAATTTTCATCCAAACAGATTTCAATTCACTTTTCAATGAAAAAAATAGAAATTTTACACAAAAAATAAATTTTCTAAGAAATAGTTTAATTTTCAACAAAACAGTTGCATTTTTGTCAAGAAAGATGCAACATTTATACTGAAAAATATGAACTTTTAAATAAAAAAGACAAATTGTCAACAATAAAAAAATAGTTTTTATCCAAAAATATTTCAGTTGACTTATCATCAACAACATATGAATTTTAAACAAAAGGTTAATGTGATCCAAAAAGGGCTGAATTTTTAACCCAAAAAGATAATTTTTTTAACAAAATATGAATTTTGAACAAAAGGTTAATGTTCTCCAAAAAGAGCTGAATTTTGAACGCAAAAAGATGAATTTTAACAAAACAGCTGAATTCTCAATCGAGAAGGATGTATTTTAAAGAAAATTGTTACATTTTCCACGAAATAATAAAACTTCCAACTAAAAGAATAATTTTCGTAAGAATTCGTAAAAAATTGTATGGACCCCCACCCCGCTTGAGCTCTTACGTAGTTTAAGTAGGTTCCCTTCGTGAGTTTTGATTTGACTTTTTAGTTATAAACAAATAATAAGTGAACCTCAACAAGAATATTTTTTTAAATATTATTTTATTTATTTAAATGAATTTTTTGTTGCTCATTTGCCAGTGTTTCAAAATTATTAATGTAAACAAAAAGACTATCTTACAGTAGAGATAAAAAGCAAAGAATGGAATAACTAGGACTAGGTTGAGAAGACGGATTTGTAAATGACTTGTAAAAATTCTGTTTTGAATAATAACTCGAGAGAAAAAGTGAGAATTACTGCATTCAGTAAATTTCTTCCGGTACTCTGTTTCCACTTTAAGTAAATATTTTTGTTAACTTTCACCAAAAGTAAGAAGTTGAAGTCAGATATCAATTTTAGAAATATCTGTTTTGTTTAAAAAAAATATGCTTAAAAAAAGAGATTAAAAAATATTATTTTCTCTCTGGTTTTTTTTTATTTGTTCATGAATAAAAAAACAAAGCAGAGTTAAGCATTTCAGAAAAACCACGACTTTGTAGCACTTATCTAAGAGAAGATAGTTATAAACAATAATAAATTGTTTAAACAACTAATTTTGTTTGCTTGCTCACTCACTAAGTGAAAGTGGGCAAAAAGTAAAGAATTTCCAAAATCCGCAACCATGTGGCATTATTATTGATAAAGATTTTTATAAAATAATAATTCGTGTAAACAATTACTTTTGCTTAATTTTAAGATTGACGGATTTGTAGCAAAAGAACATTGAATCAAATTTCTTTAGAATAAATTCAAAACAATGAAAAATTTAGACGGTTTTTTGTTAAATATGAGAAGATTTTAGAACTATAGGCATCACAAATTGAAAAAATTTTTCTTAAATTTTCCACAATATTAAACATTTCAAATTGAGCTTTGTAAAAAAGACAATTAAGAAATTTAAAAAAATAAGTAATTTAAAATTTTAAAATATTTTAATGCAAAATTTCATGAATGAATAATAATTCTACATCAAGTTAAAAAAATTGAACGTTTTCAAATTTAAAAAGTTTTGGAAATTGTAATTAACAATTTAAAGAATTTTTATTTTCAAGGGGTTTGAAGTTACTTAAAATAATTAAAATCCGAAATTGTTTGAGCATAAAAAAGTTTTATTATCAAATTTTTTGTTGACTAAAAATTTATCAGTTTTAAATGAAATTCGTCTTTGTTTAATTTTCAACGTTCCGTAGTAGAAATGTTTACATTTTTAAGGTTTCACATTAAAAATTACTTTTGATTTTAACCGGTTTTGTATAATAATTAAATTGTAAAAGTTTGTAATTGAACATTTTTCAAAATTGTAGCCTGAAATTTTTCGATTTTTAAAGCTTCCAAATGAAAAAATTTCAATTTTAAACACAATGAATTCAAAATTATTCTAATTTTCTTCAGAAATTATACAAGTTCCATTCCGTTGTATTCCTCTCGAAGTATTTTTATTTTGTTGAAATTTTGGCTGATCCAAAATATTTTGGATTTAGAACCTTTTTAAATGACTGTTGTTCAATTGTTTTATATTTTAAAAGTTTTCAAATCGAAATTATGCATTATTGCTTACTGTTTCAAATATTTGTTAACCTGAAATTTAATTTTTTTTAAATTATTTGTATATTTGAAGAAAATTTAGTAAATTTTAGTCAAAAAGATGTATTTTAATACAATAAGATTAACTTTTGAAAAAGATTATTTTGCAAACAAAAAAATTTATACAATTATCTACCAAAAAAAATGTAATTTGTCAACCAAATAGTTGAACTTTGAACTAGACAAAAAATAAATTTTCAACACAAAATGGAATAGTTATATTTGTAATGAAACAAATTATTTTTCATCTTAACTGATGAATTTTAAACTAAAATGATGAATCCTCAACTCGAATAATTCTCTTAAAAAAATTTTTTTCTGAAATTTCGCAGTAGAAAAGGTCAATTTTCAACTCCAAGTAGGACTGTTAAATTTTCAGTTAAAAGGAAATAACTTTGAACCAAACTGAGGATTTTCAAATAAAATGATGAATCTTCAACTGGATTAGTTGAATTTTTATACCAGAAAGATGAATTTTCAACCATAAAGTTTAATTTTCAAGTAAAAAATATGAATTCTCAATTAAGCAGTTGAATTTTAATTTTAAAAAGTTCAAATTTCAACCAAAAATAGCACAGTTGAATTTTTCTTAAAAAATATAATTCTTAACAACAAAATCGGATTTTCAGAAAATAGTTAGATTTTCGGTAAAAAATTCCTTTTCATAAAAAAAAAAGTTTTAAATCAAGCAGCTCTTTTTGCTAATAACGAAATGAATTTTTCATTTAAATAATGAATCTTCAATAAAAAATTAATTTTTAACAAAAAAGTTTATTTTTTAACAAGGTAAATTTATTTCTAACCTGCCGTCAAAATTTGAATTTTCAATTTTTCGAGAAAATTTAAAAAGTCGTTATAGTTTTGTAGGGCATTCGAAAATCAGCGTTTTTTTTTCTCCTGACTTTTTTCCATATCGTGCGTTATTTAGCCTCAAATTGTCATTTTCGTTTGTTTTTTTGAATTTTAAAAATGCTATAACTCGGGTAATTTTTGTTTTATCGAAAAAAGTCATTAGGAAAAAATGTTCGCGTTTTCAAGTACTA
>JAWWLR010000002.1:57980547-57991016 GCA_035041075.1 Acraspis erinacei
TCTACATTGTCGAAAGCCTTTTCTAGGTCCACAAATGCACAGAAAACTTTTTTTCCTACTCTCAGACTTTTTTCTGTCATTTGTCTTAAGCTAAATATTTGATCCGCACATGATCTTTCTGACATAAACCCACTTTGGTCTTCCCAAATCTTTTTTTCTGTTATTTTCATTACTCTACGAATAAGTATTTTTGAGTATATTTTACTAACGGTACGTAATAAGCTGATCCCGCTGTAATTATTGCAGTCGCATCTAATAAATCCAGTTCAGAAGAGTTAGAGTCAGCGAGAGTTCAAAAGCAGCTTAAAAAATATCCCCTTCTACCTCCGTGCAGTAATTGTCGGCTCAAATGTACCAGTAACGTGTCGCAAGAAGCGAGAGAATTGATAAATTCATCGTTATCGAAATTGACTGTGTTTGAGAAACGAATGTGGATCGCAAATCATGCAAGACCTGTAAACGTCACAACCCTACGAGAGAGCGATGCAAAGCACAAGCGTCAGTTCAATTACAAGTATTTCGTTCCACTTGAAAATGGCCCAGAGTCACACGTTTGCAAACATTTTTTCCTCACCACTCTCGGTTTCAAACCGAGCAATGATAGCGTTATTCGAAACGCACGAGCAAACGTAGATCGCACTTCCATGCTGCCCTTCGAGGACAAGCGCAGAAAAAATAAAAATCATCAGACTTTACATCGTCTTGAATTGATAGTCCCACATTGAAAGTTTCAATCCATGTGTTACCCACTACCGCCGTGTTCACGCCCCAAACAGGCGTTATTTACACAATTAATTAACGATTGTCGATATGCACCATGATTTTTGTGAAAAAAAAGATTTTGTCATTTCATACGAATGTTATTGTTCAGTTTTGAGTAGCATGAATATTTCATTCACTAAATTAGGGCACGAGGAATGTGAAAGGTGAGAAAAGTTTTTAAAGCACAATCCTCAACACAACAGAACGAATTTGGATCCCGATTGCGTTGAATGTTCCGAATGGTCAATACGCAATAAAAATAAGCGAGAAGCCAGAAAAATGTACATAAAACACGTTGAAATGTCTCAAAGTACATCGATTGACTCTGTATTTTATTCTACTGATTTGAAAAAGGTTATTATGTTACCGAAAATGGAAAATTTAAAAATTCTCATGTTTACACCTCGTATCATTGCATTCAACCAAAGTTGCATTCTTCTGGGGACGACAAAGGGTCTACAAGAACCTATTGCTGCAATTTGGCACGAAGCCATTTCTGGGAGAAAGAAAGAGCAAAGTGTCAGTGCTTTTCATGTATTTTTCCTGCATAATAGCGACAAAAAGAACATTTTTATGTGGCTCGATAATTGTTCTGGGCAGAATAAGAATTGGTGTCCTTTTACTTTTCTTGTGTATTTGATAAATTCGGATGAGATCGAAGCAGAGTTGATTGAACTTAATTATTTCGAAAGCGGTCACACGTTTATGTCCACTGATTCATTCCACCACCAGGTTGAATTATCAATGAACAAAATCGGAAAAAATTTATGATTTCAAAGATTTTGAGACAGCTGTTGCTAAAGCTAACTCAGGTAATGTCGGTGTTAAAAGTTTGAAAGTAGATAATTTTAACGAATGGCCAGATTATTCATCCAAGTCGAAATTGAATAAAAATAAGGACAGACCCCTCATTCATGACTTTAAAAAGATTCAAGTGAAACGTGGACACTTTACGCTTTTTTACAGCGTGACTTACACTGAATCACAAAGTTTGAACGAACTTGATTTTCTTCAGGTTAAAATATTGAAAAATAATTTTCCTCCTGCAAAAACGCAGTTGTCTCCCCGAGGCATTCCAGTCGCGAAAAAGGAAAAAATTATTCAAAATCTTGTGCCCTTAATGCCGCGTAGTAGGCGCCATTTTTGGCAAAATTTGATTGCATGTGAAGTTCCCGATTTGATTACAGATTTTGATAATGAAAATATCGAGGAATAAGAGACATGATCATATTCCTTATTTTTTAATGTTTCGTAGTAAGAGAACAAATTTGCGGGTTTGGTACCGAATTTAAAATGGATTTAAAGAACTTATTTTTTCAATGTATGGTTAAGAAATGTGTTTTTGTATTTAGGTTATTTAAATAAAGAAGCAAAAAACAATTGTTCATTTTTTAATGATTCCCAAGAAAACTTTACAGTGTTTCTCGACGGATAAAAAGATTAAGTACATTTGTTGAAAAACGTGTAAAATTTAAAGATTGAATTTGTCTATTCAAGGATTTATTGAATGAATATGATACGCTGCAACTGGAAACGTACCAAAATTTAAGTCGTCTCCACATCGGTAAAAAGTAATTCTTTTCATGGTTGCAAAATAATAAAGAGTTTTCTTTAAAAAATAGAAATTTCAAAATATACCATGCATTTAAAAAAATTTTAAATCGAAAAAAGAAATTGAATTCATTAAAATATGGATGAATTCAAATAATTTCCTTTTGACTTCAGGAAGTAATCATTATATACGTATAAATTCGATTGTGGTTCAATATTTAACTGATTTTCTTCTAGACACCAAAATAATAATTATAAAATTTTATTACGCAGGAGTCTGTAAGTTAGTCGACAGAACGAATAGACTCAGGTGTTTTTTTTTCCCTTATAAGCGATTGCGGAGCTCGAGATAGTTTACAAATAAGAAAGCCGCGTGTCAACTGGCGGCTTTTTTCCCCTGTATTTTTTACTGTGAGCAACCGCATGTCGATTTTTTTATAACAAAAAAGCAAAAATGTAAATTTTTTACAAAATTAGACAAATATTCATCAATTTGTATGAATGACGTTGAAACATTTATAAAAAAATAATTCCCTAATAGTTTTTCGAGACAAAATCTTTCTCGTTGATTTTCTCCGTTCGAAGTGGAACAGACATAAGTGTCTTTTAAACTTGTACGGCAGTACCAAAACAAGGATGAAAGAGAAGAAAAACTCGACATTTCACCGGAACTCGCTACTTTTAGCTAATATCATAAAAAAAGGGAAGAAATAACCCGCCCAGAGAGCACTTAGTGAGGCGAATCACTTTGGCGATAATTCAAACCCGAGAATCTGTCGGTAACATGAAATTAGAATTATCGCCCAAATGATTTGCCGTAATAAAAATTAACATAACTTATATTTCGGAAAATATTGTGCTTTTGAAAAATCCATCATTAACAATCGCAATTTCTATACAGTACAGGTTTCTTAAAAATAATTCACAAAACCGGACTATGCCTGTGTCAATTGCTTCGAGAGTGAAGACAAAATTATAATATAAATAGAATGGAAATAAAGGATTAGGTAACTACCGATTTTTCAACACTTTAGGCAGGAGCTATATGAAAAAGCTTTCCTCTCGGTACTTAAACGAACTCCGAGAAGGTGCTTTTCCATTTTAACACAGTGCCGATGTGTCAGAAGATTTTGACACCGCTGGGATACCAGCGGTGCTCGTTGTGAATCGGCCATCAAATCCATGTGCTGGAGAAGGGCCGAGCAATACAATATTGTTTCTTTTCCACTAAGAGTAGCTGTTTTTGCGTTCTTGGTCCAGAAGAGAACACAGTCATTTTTAGGACTATCCTTCTCTCTCTTTCTTGTCGTGGCTGGCTGACCGAATCATGGAGTCTCGGCTTTCAGGTTGCGCCTGTTGCACTCGGTCAGTGGCGCTTCCGCTAAGGGATCGTCCATATATTACGTAACACATTTTTCTTTTGTTTATATCGTTGTGTCCTTTTCATCTTCATTAAAATTGTATTCTCGTCTTTATTTAAACAACAGAAAATCGTGCTACGTAATACATGGATGATCCCTAGGCTAAGAAAGAGATAGCGGAATCGGCTATGTTCCCTCCTCTCACTCTTTCTTGTCGTAGGTGAAGGGCGGTGACATGGGCACATGCCCGAGACTCTATCCTACCTACCCTGGCTTTGCAGCTGTGCAGGCTACAGGTATCGTTGAGTGTGACAGTTGGATCTCTCGTTTGTATTGGCATAAGTGAAACAAAACAAAAATACACAGAAGTAAATAACTCAGTCAACGAAAATAAGAGTGCTCCCTGTGCAAAAGGACTCTCGCTCTTCAGTCCCGTAATTTAATCTATGGAAGGATTTGTTCAACTGCTGTTTTTTTTTTCTTTACTTTTTCAAGCCCGGTGCCGACAAGAGTTGTTTAAATGACAGGTGAAAAACACCTCGTCACACAAGGTCGAGAAATTAAATGCCCGAAACTGTTTTTATATAGGGACTTGACGGTATTTCCCTCTAATTTTTTCATATCAATGAAAAGTAGGTTCCCTTTTTTTAATAGAAAATTGCATTTCGATACTCTGCAAGCCTCATGAAGTTTTTCGTATGATAAAAAAAAAGTTTTTGTACACTTTATCCAGAATCGTGAATATCAAATGAATCCTGTTGAAACTTAGGCTTTCTGTTCGCAATTACACTGCAACCGCGTTTATATCCGCCGTCTGAGAAGGTAAACATTCACTTATATCCTCCCGGAAGGGGGTCCCACCAATGCTGCTCAGCGAAGGGGAAATGGCCGCGCTGCGCTCTGATTGGCTTGTTTGTTGATGCGAGCTGGTGGATGCCAAGCGGATATAAGAGAGAGTTACGCAGGGATCTAAGTGCGAGAGGATATAAGTGAGAGAGGATATAACCGAGGTTCCAGGGTATCTACAAAATACAAATCATTATTGTTTTAAGATCTACCTAATAAGTCTTTACGATCGTCCGATTTTTTAATGCAAATTGTATCTAAATCATAAAATAGTAATCTCTCCTGATAATTAGATCTTTACATAAATTGTTTAAAGGATTAATTCTCGTTTTCAGCTATTTGTTCTTATAATTGAGTTGGAAAATCGCGTTCTGATAGAAAAATTTGTAATCTGGTTAAATTATCAAAAACAATTTCAAATTTAAAATACGACCAAATTAATGAACCTTTTTTTGAAATTCCGTAAAATCTTTAAAATCGGTAGGAATCATTAAGAATCTATTGAAATCCCTTAAAATGTATTTAAATCCAATAAAATCTTTTGAGATCCATTAAAATTCCTCTAAATCCTTGATAATCTTCTGTAATTCTGCAGGATTCTGCTAAATATTTTGAAGTGATTTTTAATGTTTTGAATCTTATAAAATTCCTTCATATCATCGAAATCCCCAGAAATCCTTTAAAATTGGTAAAACTACTTCGGATCTCAAAATCCTCTAAGAACGTTTGATAAATTTCGTAAAATCTCTTAAAGTTCTTCGAAATCCCGCAGAATGATCAAAAAGCCTTTAAATCGCTAAAAATCCATTTAAATTCCTCAAAATAAATTCCCATCGCGTGAAATATTTTAAGTTTCGACCAAAACTGAGAGATCTCTTTCAATATTCTAAATGCAATTAAAAGGCAAATAAATCCTTAAAAAAATGTGAAGATACTTCGATTTCTCTTTAAATACCGTGACTTCTTTTGAAATATTTCAAAATATGTTAAAACCTTTTCAAAGAGTAAGAATGCGAACTTTAAAAAAAGTGCTTAAGGTTAAATGCATGAATCCTGAAAGATTAGAATTAAATAAGAATTGCAACTTTTACCTAACCAGAAAGCGAAAACATAAAACTCTAAATAAATATTGCAAAATAAACAACGTTAAGTTGAAACTTCTTCGTGTACAGTTCACCCTCACTGCTCTTGTGAAATTAGTTATAATTAACAATAGCAACAATTCCCTGGATTTTACCAATCATTTTGAATGAGGCTCATTCTTTAACTTGAGATGACTTTAGTACACCCTTAAAATATTATGTACATTAAGAATCCTTAGGTAAAAATAATGGACCTTCCCTTATGTAAGTTTAGTGAAACTTTTGAGTTATTACAAAGCTGTTTGAACAATTTGTTATTTTCAAGATATAAATATAAAAAAATAAATATTAGTCAAAGTGTAATATTCACAGGGCACTGAATTATGGATATGCTGGGTTCACCATGGGACATGAAATTTCGCATGGATTTGATATTAATGGTATTTAATTTTGAAATTATTTGTTATTAACATTTCTCTGTAATTTTTCAGGTCGGTAGGAATGTAACACAAGGAGAAAACATTGCTGATATATCCGGATTAATAGCAGCTTTCAGCGCTTATAATAAACAAATTAAGAAAGGTCATAGGGAATTGAGATTACCAGATTTAGAAGATCTTAGCGAAAGTCAACTATTTTTCGTCTCTTTTGCTACCGTGAGTTAACTAAAATGAAAAATTAAAATTCCATTAGTACATTAAAGATCTTAAATCTTTAAAAAACATTGTGCTCATTTATGCGCAATGCTTTCCTCAGGAATAAAAAAATGAGAAAATCCACTTGAATTATTGTAATTTAACATTTTTTTCTAGATGTTTTGTCGGAGTGCAACTCGTAAGTTTCTAAAATTAAATCTTCCCGATGTACATACCATAAATCCAGTAGGAGTAAATGGCGCAGTAGCGAATGTGCCAGGATTTAGTGAAGCCTTTAAGTGCACAAAAAATATCCCCCTAAATAGGGATCACAAATGTTTGCTATGGGGCGAGAACAATGAGAAGAGAACATAAGAACAAGAATGAACCTATAATTACCTCTGATAATATAAACTATATATTAATAATTAGTATAAATATATACCTTATTTCCTCGTTTACTCTTTATGTGGACACAAAACGAAAAATATATATTATGAATATTTACAAATAAAATGCAAATGTAATGCAAAAAATTCTTTTTCTTTGATCAGACCTTCTTTTAACCTTATTATGCACCTTCTTATTTTGGGAGCATATTTTTACTTGAAAAAGTGAAAGATGCGATATTTCATTACCATCCGAAATCGATTTTAAAAACGCATAAGATAATGCTCAAAGATTGTGCAAGATGAACCAAAAATGAATAAGAAAAAAATTGTGCATCCCATAAGATCTGCAAATTCCTTATTACAATTGACTTACGTTGTTTGCTCAAAAAAGAGGCATACTTTTCTTAATATTTATTTATAATAAGATGCGTAGCTTTGTTTTAATTGTAAAGGATGAAATTGAAAATAAAAAATTTAATTTTTGGAAAACTATTTTGGAAAAACATCAATATAAATAGTTTACATAGTTTTATTCCAATGCGTTTATTGTAGCATCTTCACTTTCAGCCTAAAATTGCTCCAGCATTAATATGCGAGTTGAATAATTGTAATAATCTGACATTGTGAGGTACCACAATTCGACAGTCAGTCGTGCACGAATCTACGACCAAGTAAGAGCTAATTCGGATACTCAATAAAATGTGGAAACATTGCCGTAAGATAAAGAGAAATGTTGAAAACTGTTTGAGCCTAATTCCTCATCGCATTAAAGCTGTATTATCTCCTAAGGGTTCCTATATGAAATACTGATTATTAAGCGAAGCATTTTAATCTCTATCTCTGGGCAAGGTTCACAAATATGATTGAGTATCCGAATTAGCTCTTACTTGGTTGTAGATTCTTGCTTACTGACTTTTGTTTCATGAAGTTCCAAACATTCTAGATGGCATTCATATCTTCAGATTTTCCAGTTCAGTCGACAACGGTGACTTTTTTCGACCTTAAAACGTGCTAAATCGTCTGGCGAATCTGGCAAATCTATTGAGCTAGGAGTTTAGGAACACCAGAAAGCTCAAAGTACTTACAATACATGAAAAAAGGAATGTAAAAATGATAATTTTTTAGCTTTGAACGAAAGCCTAAGGAAACGGTGCGTCATCACTATACTGCCCCGAATTGTAAGATTTCAATCATTAGAATGAATTTCGAAACAAATATCCCATATATCGTTACTTTCTGTATCTTTAATTATTAATCCCTCGGAAGCATCAAATGTGACTTTAAAAATTCAAAAGAATAAACCGAACTCACTCTGCACGCATGCTCGAAATATCAAAAAGCATTCTGAACTCATTAAAAATAGTTTTGGGTTTAATAAACAGCAAATAGGACGCTATACGACACAATGAGATTCACGTACTCCGAAAATGCTCTGAACCACGGTGCTGTCAACTCTCTTATCCTTTCACACTGCATGCATCGCGTCGACAACCGGAATTGTGAAGTTTTCCGCGCATATTTGGAATTTTTAAATGTGAAAAACAACTGTATACAGCAAGTCGTAATAGTAAGGTTATTAAAAATAATTCTTTACTCACAAGAAAGAGTTTTAAGGTAAAATTTAAATTATTTATTAGATTTTCTCATTAAAAATAACAGCTCAGTTTTAATTCTAAGGAAAGAAATATCTTTATTATCTTAAATATGAATACAAAATCATTCCTAATATTCGCATGCACTTCACATTTATTATTTGTTTCGAACGTTTGACTTAGACATTTAATGATTTTAAATAAACTCGCCGTCGGTAATTAATCAGGTTGCCCCTCCGCGATGGGTTATTTGCTCTTCCGTGGATAGCCGCTATAAGAGAAAATAAGATGATCGTGTTGACCACCCTGAAAGGATACCTCGATTATCGCTGATAGTTATTCTGGCCCTCTAATATCAGACTGGCCATAAAATTCTGGAATGTTCTTTAGACCATCTAGAAGAACGGACTGGCTCTCTCAATTTTGAGAATTTAACTTTGACCATTCATTGTTCTCCCGGTAGCAAGCTCAGTAGCAACAAAACCTATGTCTAAACTTAATAAAGATTAAAGCTCTTTTGTGTTAAAAGAAAAAAATAGTAATTATGTTCCCTAAAACATTCAAATACGTTTACCGTTTTATGTGATTCCTTAGTCCCTTAGGAGAAAGCCGAACTGACTTTTTCTAAGAATGGTGATTTGTTCTACTCATCTTCCATTTGCTTTCATTAAAAATTGATCAATCCACCAATCGCTATCCTTAGGAAAGAACAGGTCGAATTCCCCCAGAATCCCTGTCTTTTTATTTCATATTCAACTCCTGACTAGTGTAGCTAGAGGTCCATCAGTGTGACCCCGATACCGTGTCCAAAGTCGAAAATCGAACGGATCTCTTTTTTTAACGTGTGGAGATAGAAAGAGAGGTTCGTTCGATTTTCGACTCCGAAACAGCATCGAAGTACCACTGCGCTTATATATAGCGATGCAGTAACACGACACTTGCCCACAATGATCGAATGACACGTCACTTACTAACCCTGAATGTCTCTCCACAATAAGACGTGATAAGTCTAAGCAGCATTAACGGAACATCGCCGCAGCATCGACGAAATGCGCGCGTGTCTATTTCCAACTGTTGGAATTTTTTTAAATTCAAGTTACTCGTTATTGAAAATAGGCATCCCTCACTTTGACCAAAGAAAGTTGGCAGCAGATGCGTGCTCATTTAATTGACGCTACATCGACTTTGCGTTAATTCTGCGTCGACTTGACACGTCCTATTGTGCAGAGACCTTCAACATACATATTGATGACATAATCGACCGAAAAGGCGATGTGCTTAGCGAGCCAATGGCGGGTTCACTCGGAATAACGTGCGAACCACCTATCGGAATGTAGTCTGCAAGGTGATTGATATGTTTATGTCGACTCCTATGGGCTCCATGTGGGGTGTGATATAAGATGATGGGTCTCCTTCGGGTGTTCAGGTAGTATGTAAATTGCACTGCGTGGGTTAGGATGCTGGAAGTTTGCGGCCGGAAGGTGCTATCTTCGGGAACTTCGCGGAGGTCGCAGGCCATGCGAAGAAGAAGGTTCGGAACGTACATTCCGGCAGGCGCATTCTCTTGTACCGCCAAGGCAGCCTGATGGCGAAGGCCAAGGCGTTTACGCAGGCATAAATGCAGTATGTTCTATCACCTGTAGAACAAAGAGTAATGGTGTACCGATAACAAAAATAAAAGAAGACAAAAATTCAAATACAAGAATGTTGTGCGGATATGTGTTTAGGAATTACAGAGAAACAAAGTTACGCTAGAAGTTTCAATTTTGTGTCAAGATGGGAGGCAGTCGATTGGTGCTAAGGCGGATGGAAGTGTCCAATCGAATGTGGTACTCACACTACGCGCCGCGTCATACTTATACGGAACTTTTTTGCTCTGTAATCTAAACCCTTTCCTCATTTCTACGTACTCTTACCTTTTCGCCTTTTCCTCCATGCACTTTTCTTACTTCCTTTTCACCTTTCTTTTCTTCTTTTCACATTCCTCTTCCTCTTTTTAATTTCCAATCCGTCGATATCTCTTCCACTAACTGCCATTTGAAGCGTACCTTCCGTAACTACTCCTGGCACTTCTATATCGCCTCTCTCGTCCAGTTTCAAATTCCTTCCGCACCTTGTCCTCTGCCGCTTTTCACCATTATCCACAACCATTATAGCTGATGGTCTGATTCTACCCTCCCTTCCATTGCGCATCTCACTGCCTCCTCCCAAACTTGCGGATTCATCGCTGCATAACGATAACCATCTC
>JAWWLR010000002.1:58032863-58045615 GCA_035041075.1 Acraspis erinacei
TGGTGTACGAAATGAAAAACGTCATACGAAGCCTAATATTCTCGTGTGTGACTTCTTAAATACTTTTTAAGATTTGAAATAGCCATGTCTATATGCATTGTTTATTATTTTGAAAGCTTTGCTAATTGTACGTCATGGTCATTGAATTTTAGAAGGTGCGTTGTTCGCACTTTGTAAAATGCAGCCAATAGGTATTTCAGATTAGGTGGGAATATCCAAGAAGTCTGCACGCTGAGGGCAAAAAAATAATACCAAATACATGGGACGAAACTAACTTGTGAAAAATAATTTGTTTCCAAGTTATTACGTAATTAAGTTTTATCCCCTATGATTGGTATTATGGATTGGCCCTCACTGTACAAACATCCTACCAGCTGACGTCACAACTTGAAATACTTAATTGAAGAGTGGATATTCAAAAACGTATAACCGCCATTTCCAATATTTCACAGGAGAGCGGAAAAACGCTCGCATTTTTTGTAATTTTAATATTTTTTGAAAAAGTCAAGAATTTTTGTTCATTATAAGTTAATAGGTCACTTATTCAAGTTTGAAATGATTTCGATTAAAATTGAGGAAGATACCGCCACTTGAAATTTGGCCACGTATAAGTGGAGGGGGTTTGGCAGTTCAAAGTCGTATATTAACCATTAGCGTCACGAAGTGAAAGTAAAAGAGACACGCCTCGCGAAGGTTTTATTTCATTTTTGGCACTTCTAAAACCAAAATGCTTCAATAAATGTTCACTTTTTGTTTCTTGAACCAAAATGCTTTTAAATGAATGTAATAATATAATGAAACGCACGGTTTGACGATTTTCAACATTAAAATACTTTTTTTATACGGGAAAGGTAAGGCGTAATATTTACCTTGGGAGAAATGCAGGCAAACATGTGGTTAGCACTGAGTCAAATGTTTTTAGTTTGGGCAATACACAGAATTTCAATGCGCAAAAGGCCTACGAACAATTTTAATACACATACAAATACATTTTTTAGACCCTACTACTTTAAAAGTCCGAAAGTGTCTGCGAAAACAGGGAATTTACGTAAGGCTCCATTGGTTGTTATACGAATTTGAATTGCCAATAGGCCGCCAGTTACCGAAATGCAATGTTTTAAAAATTCTCACAATAAAACTATTGGGAATTTTGACTTGCTCTTATCATCGAAATGACGGCATCAGCTTAAAGTTTCGAAGAAAAATAAAACGAATTTTGAAAAATTGGCGGTTATACGACTTTGAATATCTACCCTTCAATTTAAGAAATCTTGGAGCATATATACCTGGAGGGAGGCAAGCGAAGGCAGAGTGCAATCTGATTGGCTGTTTACCGCTTCCCTCTAAATGAAACTTAAATAGTTTACATGTATGCGCAAGTGAAGAGCTATTTATGGAGCAAAATTGAAAAGACCAATCACGTTACTGTGAGAGAGAGATAGCTTATCCCTCAGCCCCAGAACGTCGGAAGTTGAATATCTCTGGCATGCGCAACAGTTATTCCTGTGTATTTTTAGGTTATGTAAGGCCATATGTCAATTTAAAAATTAAAATTGTTTTTAAACAAATTTTCACATTAGGGAATCGTACATATTCAATATGATCAAAATAAAAACTAATTGATCACATTTTCTATTACAAGACATTAATCTAGAAAGTTTGAAAAAATTTTCAAAGGATATCTTTATTATTAAAGTTAAATATTATGATACCATTCTAACATTATTATTATTATTTATAATAGTAAGTTTAATTTCATCAATTAAAAAAAAATACTTATTTAAATCGGAAACAAAAAATACGATAACTGAATCTAAAATTATTTATGGGCTATAGAACTCATTCAATGGTATGTAATATTTTGAAATCCTTGAAATGCTGTAAATACTCGGAATTCCCTCAATCATCTGAATTCCTGAAATTCGTGTACTTTCCTGATTTCTAAGAATTTTGTGTAGGCTTTTAAAGCGTTTTTATAGGCTATTATTATATTATATAATTTATGGGTTATTTTTAAACGTTATGGGATAAACAAAAAGAAGCAATAAAATCAAGAAACGTCAGAAAATAATAAAATTTAAATCATAATTTATTTTTCGTCGATATGTAAATTTTAACTCAATTCTCTTACTGTTTGTTTCGTAATTATTTAAATGAAAATAGCAGAACCTCGATTTGAACTTCCCGCCAACATACTACGGAAATTTATATTTATATCTCAAACATTAAACCCTTTTTAACAATGAAGAATGCTTTGAAAAATATAGTAAACATTCTAAACATTCATGCGTTAGAGCGATTCGATAAACTAGATTATAGGGCATCAGAATCCCGCCCCTGGTAATTTAAATCATGCTCATAACTAGAAACCTAGTTTCACAAAGTGCAATCGACATTCCTTCAGCTTTTCTCAGACCATGGCATGCTTGACATCAACTGTAAAAATTTCAAAACAGTAACATTTGACTTTTCGTACCCCACCCAGTCAGTATTTCGTACTCTACGTACTCAGTATGTCGTACCCCAAGTTCAAGATATCTGAATCTATCAAGGTACAGTGAACACCGTTATAATTTTACTTGCAACAAAATATACCCCCACGTTTTTATTGTGTTGAACTCAACTGGTTGAAAATTCGTTATTTGATTGTTAAAAATTAATTTTTTTCAACTAGAAATTTGATGATTCCATTTTTGATACCAGAATTATAGTTTTTAATTTAAAAATCAATTATTCAGTTTAAAATTCATCTTTCATGGTAGAAAATTCGTCTATTTGATTGAGAATTCTACTATTGTGTTAAAACTGAGTTTTTTTCTTTAAATTTAACTGTGACGAACTGCTTTTTTACTAGAAAAGTCATCTTCCTTGGTTAAAAATTCATCTTTCTTATTTGAGAATGAATTTTTTTATTTTGAAAATTCAACTGTTTTTGAGGAAAAAGTTTTTTGACTTGAAAATGTAACTATTTCATTAAAAGTTGAACTATTTGGTTGTTAATGCGATTTTTTGGTTAAAAAATAATTTCTTATTTAAAATTCGTATTCTTGAGTTGAAAATTAATCTCTTTTGGTAGAAAATCTTATTTGCTGGTTGAAAATTCAACTAGTAATCTTAGGTATTTAAAGTGTTTAGTATTGAATTTAATATGGTATTTTTAATTGATATTAGTTCTGGAACGACCTTTAAATCTATAATAATTTTTTACCATTTAATGACTATTTTTTAATTGAAAAGTTGATAAATGGTTTTTTATAGCTATACAATTTTTTTCCTCTGACAGATTATCATTTTTAGGGAATTAAATTGCTTGTACTATTTCTTTAATTTAACCATCAAATTTCCGGCTTGAGCGGCTCACGCCCCCTCCGAAACTAAGTATTTTTATTATTAAATTCAATTTACTCCCACCCTTTGCCTAAAAATAAACCCGAAGCTCCCACAGAAAAAAAATCAAAGGCCCCCCCCCCCAGAAAAAAAATCCTGGCTACGCCGCTGTTTCCTTTAATTTTTATCGAAACTATGTTATGCTCGTTTTTATCAGCAGTGTCATTCGGTACGAGGCGAATAAATTGTTGACAGGTTAGGCTTGGATATCAAAGTAATCTTTTTGTTACATTTCGGTTGCGAGAACAAGGCAGTTAGTTCTACCATCCAAACAACTTTTATATAAATAAGCAAGTTTATGCCTTTTACCAAACTAATAAAGTAAAATTATCCGTAGTTTTTTTCTTTACAATAGTCTGTGGCAATGAATGTCATGGTTGCATGCTTAATAAGACACAGTTTGAAGCTGGTTGAATTATTATAATATGTTAAAAATAATGACTGTATAAATGAGAACATTTTTTCAAATAACATTGTTTATTATTGTTGAATGAATTTATAAAAAACGTCCTTCGTCCTTAAAAAGTCACGAACCAGTAGCTAGGTCTCCGATGCGAGAAAATTCATTGAAAATTGATAGGTTTCGGCAAATAAGCTGCGAACTTTGAGAACGAATTGACGTACTCAATGTGAGAATTCGCAAACGTTTCATGATTTTTTCTTCGTCAATAAAGACAAAAATATTACGAATGATTGGGAAAAAATTTTCAGGGAAGTCACAAGTGGTCCGACAAATCCTAGAACTGGGAACTAAGATGACATGCACGCGGCCCGTACACACGCGCAACAATGAGAGTCCACAATGAAATTTGTAACACTAGTTCTATATGGACGCGTTTTCGGCTGCATTCGGCGTAAAATGAAATACACTCGTTCGCCGAGCGAATGAGCGCTGAGCGAACGAGTCTGCCGAGCGAGCGAGCACGTGGCGACTGAACTACGAGTACCCAACACTCCCACCAGTCCCATCCGTGGGACTGGTGCATATATGCGCACCTGCGGGCACCGACTATTATATCCTAACACACGCAATGAGATGTACTAAAGTGGGAGCCCCCTCACGTGTTCGTTCGCTCGGCAGGTCTCGGTCCCGAGCTGCTCGTTCGCTCAGCGAACGAGTGTACTCTGTCTCTCTCTCTTTCATACTAAAACGCGCATATAGAGAAAGACAGAGTACTGCATAAGCGCGTCCATATGTAGAACTAGCGTAAATGTCGACTTCCGAACGTGCATGTGTATCTGACGCCATACGCACTTTGTTATCAACGGTCGCAGCAAAAAAACGACAAAATGCAAAACGGAAAACTGCTCGGATATTTAGCAACAATGTGTGTATGACGTCAAATGCGCATATACGTATGAACGTCGGCGGTTAAGAATCTAATTATGGACCGATCCTGACGGTTTCACGCGAGGAGCTACTCAGAGAGAAATCTGGAAATCTTAAAACTGTGAATGTTGCAGTCTCAATCGAATTCGCAGAGAGAGAGTGCTAAGATTTCTTTGAGATTGCTGGGAGTGCCCAGATTTCCAAAAATGCTCGAGATCGATACTCTCGAGGAGAAATCAGACTCCACGCTTGGCGAAAGATTTCCAAGATTTCTATGAGTTCCTCAAATAGTTTCTCCTAAGATTTCCACCGCAGCAACCTGAGATATCTCAATGACTAGCCCCTCTGTTTCACGTATACGCACTCACGGGTTCTGTTTAGAAGCTGTTGAGTCAGTAATATTCGGATGTTCAAATCCTCCGAGTTTCGAATTTACAAATTGTATAAATTAAATTGCACAAATAACAGTTTTATTTTTAAGATTTTCTTGCCGATTAGAAAGAATAATTATATTTCCCAATTCTCAAAACGTCATGTCCGAACTTTAAATTAATAGTTGTTATAAGTTGTAACATTTCGGTATCGTCCGGGTAAAAATATTTGGTCTTGATTTTGTCGTGGGTAACGACTGCTTTAAATAGAATGTTTATATTACTCATCTCCATGGCATTTATTTTTATGCATTAATAAATTTATTTATCTGCAATCATTATTTTCTTTGGATGGGGAATCTAAAAATTTTGTCCATTTTTTCCTATCTCCAATAGTTAACTAGACTTCTAGAAAATGACAGTTTTAATCTTTTTCTGAAAAATTTTGTATACTTGCAGTTGTCGAGACAGACAGGTTCTGAATTTTTTATTTAAAAATTAGTTATTACAAAATTACGAGTCTTATCGGTTGTACAATTTTAATGCTCAGCAGATATGTCCACTCTTTGGTCCTAACCCAGTAAGAAGGCTTGCATTAAAAAGTATTGAAAAATTGCATTCATCCAGTGGTGACGTGATAAATATTGAATACTTTTGGATCCCATTTTTGTCCTCCCGTCTTGAATCACCACAGCAGTTAAAGTTATCTTTTAAATTCGGTCATATGGTTCTTTTGATCACGGAGGGTGTTCGGTGTCAACCCTTTTCCAACGACACTGTTCCTGTTATCACAGATTTATTTTGACTGGTCTTCAAAATAATATTAGTTAGATAAACCGTTGCCCCTATCCAACGTTTCGTAGGGGTAGTAAGGGGCCCAGGTGACTGGTCACAGAAATAATGTTGGTCAAACCCCAAACCATTTCCAACATCTCGTGGAAACGGAAAGGCACTTCTGTGATTGGTTGCAGAAATAATGTTGATCAAACCTCTCCCCCTTTTGAAAATCTCGTGGTGGCGGGAAGGGCCCCTGTGTCTGGTCACAAAAATTATGTTCGTTAAACCACAAACTCTTTCCAACATCTCGTGGGAACGGGATGCCACCCCTGTGGCTAGTCACAAAAAATGTTCGTCAAACTCCTACCCATTTCCAACCGCTGTGAATAGTCAAGAAATAATGCTGGTGACATCCCTGCCCCTTTCTAACATCTCGTTGGGTCGGGATGGCACCACTGTTAGTGGTTATAGAAGTAATTTTATTCAAGGTCCTACCAATTTTAACATCTTGTGAAGGCGGGATGGTGACCCTGTGACTGATCACAGAAGTAATGTTGGTCAAACTCCTATCCCTTTCCAACGTACCTTAGGGGCGTGATGGGACCCCTGTGACTAATCACAGCAATAATGTTGATCAAACCCCTACCCTTGTCAACTATATTTCATTCTATATTGAAAACAAAGGAACATTTGTGGATATGGATATTGCGACTCAATCGTCCGAGAGCTCCGATTTCTTGCACTCAGCTACGTTGTATTGGGCTAACTCCTCAATGCATTGTTTTAAATGGTCGGACCAAATTAGGTGGGACATCCTTACCTGTTGGAAAGGAAGCTCACCGGCACGAAGATGTTACGTGCTGAGGTTACATAAACATTAGGTCAATATGCCCCCGGAATATGCTCATGGAAAGCCTAAATATTTAAGACATCAGGTATCCTTTTTACGCCGAAAGGGATATGAAGCTCTTCATTAGCAAGAAGAAGGGCAACATTCTCCAGCGAACATACCACTTGTTCCAGCAAGACCAGCTTTGTAGATAGCCGATAATGCCTACATGAGAACCAGTTTTCTCCCCGAAGATATTAATCTCTGGACTCTGAACTGTGTAGTTTACGAGAAGGTAGTCACCCTGCTTAGCGACAATAGAAGTAATGATACTTCAGCACGCCTGAATAAGACTCGCGAGCGTATTGCACAGCTTCAGTTTAAAATTAAAACGGCGAAACAGCATGCATCAAATGTTCAGTGCCTGATTAGCTACATAATATCGAATAAAAAGTTCACAGCAAAATTTAAGGCACATGCTGGAAACTTAAGAAAAGCAAATCTCACACTGAACAAATGTAAACTGTTGACCATGAAGCAGAACTGAACGCAAAATATAAGAGCTCTTTCAACACCCAAAGAGACAGCCAAAAGTGGATTCAGAAGAATTCCACCTTTTCTACTCATTCTTCCCATCTGTTTAATAAAATGTCATGTGCCATAGAAAATCTGCCTAGTCGAGAATAGATTCAAGTCTTCTAGAAGCAAATATATGGAGATACTTATCAGCTAGCTGCTAGATGAAGAAGGTTAAGATAGATCACTCTTCCGTAACTTTTGCCAAAGACAACAGTTGCATAGTCCAGAGGAGGAGTGTGCTCCAATTACTGCTGAAGAAGTGAATAAAGTTATCGCTACAAATAAGAACTTTTCAGCGCCAGGGCTAGATAAAATCAACAACTTTTGATGAAAGAAGATTACTTCTACGCACCAACATCTGATCCGTATAATTACTACTTTCTTAAACAGATCTTAAACAGAGAACAACCCGTCCCGGGAATTTGAAACGTGATTACTTGTTCAAAAATTGAGCGAAAAACTTTTTAAAAAGAAGAGAATATATTACGTGAGAAGTTAAAAAAAAATTCAAGAAGTATTTTGTTCTTTTTTTTTTGTTCTAGAGAACTTTCTGAAGAAGCAATACAAAACAAGTCACTTCTGAAACACTTCCCCCTCACTTCTGTATTTATATAAATCACTATAAATAGAATTTCAACACTCTAAAATTTCCTTCGAGATACATTAACATTCTATAAATATGCATTTTTCATTGAAACTTGTTCATTGTATTTCACTGTGAATTTCAGGTATGGGATATCGGCCGTTGCCTGAAAGCATCACTAGAGAAATGATCATCTCCTACGATCCAAAAAATGTGACTGACATGAACTCCTGGATTAAACGTATCAACACATTTCTAGAAAGTAAGTCACTCTTTATTTTTGGTTTAATTTCGGAAACAATTGTAACAACAGTTGATGTCAATTTAGGTGAGATAATTTGGATTGGTTGAAAGACTGAATAAGATTTTGTTAAGGCGGCGAGAATCATAACTCACTCAAATAGAAAAATCTGCACCAACAACAAATATGAATTAATGTGGCGACAAGAGTCTACGGTGGCTTCTAGGCAATAATTTTTATTATCTTAATTAAATATCAAGATAGT
The DNA here is from genome assembly GCA_035041075.1 of Acraspis erinacei. Classification (NCBI taxonomy): domain Eukaryota; kingdom Metazoa; phylum Arthropoda; class Insecta; order Hymenoptera; family Cynipidae; genus Acraspis; species Acraspis erinacei. The sequence continues at coordinate 58,041,226 of JAWWLR010000002.1, forward strand.
ATAATGACGTTTTGGAGCCCATTCCGGAGTTCCCTCATTAGATTAAATAATCATTAGATAGTAAAGCGAAAGAATTTTTGTAGAAGTTAATATCTGCTGATATGTGTTAATGTGATTACTCGTATATTCTTGTGGAAAACCACAAGAATTGGTAAAGTTAAAGATTCGACAACTGAAACACGTAGAACTTAAATGGAGATGGAGAGTCGCTCGGATCTCAAATTTTAAAAAAATGTCTTAGTTTTTTGCCATTCCAAAATATTACCCTGTACTTTAAAAAATGATTCCTCAAAAAGAAGCGTACAATATCCCAGGGACATTATATTGCCAAATTTTTTATTTTCACCCAACTGTGATAAACGTGTGCCAAGGAATTTTGACAAAAAAATGTGTTATATCTTCAGGCCCCTCGTTGCTCGAAATTATACATTTTGAGAGAAATAAAGTTAATTATATCAGTATCAATGGCCAAAATATGTTCAGTAAAATCGAGAATAAGATCCAAGATAGTGTTTTTCACAAAATTAAATTTCCATATTTGAAGATCCATGGATGTCATTTTTTTATTTTGAACTTGTTTCTAATGTACCTAACTATCCACTGAATTTTAAAACTAAACGATGCACATTCAAAAAAATTGTATTGCAAATTACACTGATTTCCTTCTTAAAACAGTATCCCCTAAATCTGAAGGTATCAATTTGTGATAGAAAAGAATGATCCAACAATGTAACAGTCTTTTTTCGAAAGAATTCTTTAATATCTGCACATAATTTTCATATAATTTTATTTACGCCAGAGGTAGTTTGTAATACTTTAAAATTTATTTTAAGTCTTTAAATATTAGTTTAAAAATATTATATTCCTGAGAAAACAGAAATTATTTTAACTGTTGTAGAATTGCTTATATCCGAGTTCATTAATATAATTTGAGGATAGAGTCTCGGATAGTTTTTTAATAACATGGCTGAAAATAATTTTTCACGTTAAATGTATTTAGATACAATTTTCAATTTTTCAAAAGCTATAGAGGAGAATTTACTCTAATTCGTAATGTGTTGAGGATATGTGTCGCAATTTTTAGTATATTATTTTTGAAAATTCATTCTTTTTAGAGGTGCTTAATTTATTAGTTAAGAAAGGCACAAGAAATAGTAATATGTGCACCAAGGCAGCGAACTAATCTTTTTATGCCCGAGCGTGCTTTTTTGAAAACACGCGAGAGCGTAAAAAGACTTCGCTGCCTCGGAACACACGATATTTTATTTAATAAGTTAATGGTTTCCGAGTTTTTTTCATGATATTACGTCTCAGGTTTGAGGTTAGTTTAAAGGGACAAGTACGGCGAAGAACAGTGCGCGTGGGTCAACGTAACGAACGCGCATGCACGCGTATTTCCCGCGGGCAATAAAGCTCACTTTATCGGCCTAGGTTATAGACATATAGTACTGGATCTCTGACTGCGGCCGACAGAAGTGATACAGGGAATAGAATGAAAGGAAAACTTGTCTCAAGACGAACAAAATTTTTTCGAGGCAGAAATTAGATTAAAATTGACGAATGAAAAAGTTCTAATTATTATATTAGTTATTTTTAATTCAAAAATTCAGAATCTATGATTCTGAAAGAGCATAACCCTTAAAAATTTGGTTAAAAAAGATTAAAATTGTAACTTTCTAGAAGGATCTCCTAACCCCCTAGAAATACGTAAAAACAAACATCATTTTCGGTATCCTCGTCAAACAAGTATAATACAAATGAAAATCCGCAAATAAATTTCTAGAATATATATATATATATATGTGTGTGTGTGTGTGTGTGTTTGTGTGTGCATATTTATTGTATAAAAATATACACGATTGTTTAATGATTAACAAAGATTAGCTTTTATGACAGTCAAAATGACCCTTTTTATTAGGACAGGTATACACTCGAAGTTCTAAACCGCTCGCCTTCGAGTCATAAAAATTCGACTCAAGGCATAAATATATGTTTTGGAGACATAGAAACTTGTCTCCAAGACATACATGGAAGTCTTAAAACTGAGACATGCTGAATTCGAACTTTTCGACTTCAGAATGTCTTGAGAGGGGCGGGCAGATTCAAGTCGAAACCAAGTCAAAGAATTTTTATTCGGGAGGGTATACAAAGGGAAGACCTCTCGGCATTTTTGATTGTTGAATTTTAGTTTTTTAAGCATGTAATATTATCGTAAATTTGATTTCGCATCTTTATGTTCCTTCCAAAACGTTGTAGCTTTCTTCGTTTTCGAAACAATGGTAGTAAACATGAATTTTTGTAAATGAAAATAGTTCATCTTTTTTTACTTCAACTCGCTTAAATTTATCCTTTTTTTTTATGAAAAATTGTTAATATGATAAAAGAACCCGACCGGCAATCGAAAGACCTGGGTTATATTCCCAGTTCCAATATTTTAATTTGCTAAATCTATTGACGTAAATTTAGGGAACCAAAAACTTCACGAGCCGAGAGCAGAGAACTCAATGACAGTTTGAAAAATTCGGGAATTTTCCCTATCCTTCGGCATGGAATATTCCCAAATTTTGTTGGGGAAAATACTTTTTACGAAAAAATAGATAATTTTCCCTAGTTTTCGGAAGAAATTCTGAATGAGTCGGAACTATTCCCGCAAAAAATCTAGAGTAATTTAGAAATATTAGAAAATTAACAAAACCATATGAAAATCTGAAATTTTGTTAAGAAGTTTTCTGTTTTGTGGCTCACTTTCGCATAATTTTATTTTACTTCTATAGAGAATATTTCTTAATATTTGCACGAATCAACTGGATATTGTTACGTTTACTATCAAAATGACTACTGTAAATATAAGTAATTTTTTCCGAAATCCTCAAAAATTTAAAATGTTTTCAAAAGGCTGCGTCTAGTTGTCCCGAATTTCGGGATAAATAGCATTTTTTCTATCTTGGGCTGGTCATCCCGAATTTCGGTACGACTAGCCTGAAATCAAGATAAATGTTAGTTAGTCAGCCCGAAATTCGGGACGACTAGCCTATTTATAATGGCTGTGTCTCGCCGTCCCGAAAAATTAAGGGAGTTGGAAAAGGGGCAGGGGTGTGACTTTATATTATTTCTGTGACCTGTAAGGGGGATGCTTTCCCGCCCCCCCCATGGGACGTTGGAAAAGGGGCAGGCGTGTGATTATACATTGTTTCTGTGACCAAAAATTCGGGACGACTAGCCCAGCTAATGAAACATGTTGGACTATTCATCCCGAATTTCGGGACGAGACACTTCGTATAATAAAAGATTTAAATTACTCTTTGCACTTCGAGAAAAAAAACTGTGTTAAAAGCAAAAAAAAATCAAATTCATGGTTCTCGTTAAAAATTCAAGGAGAATCCCAGGTTATCATGCTTACTGGACACCCTGTTAAAAAATCTTATAATTCAACTCAGATTTTACTTATTAATTTAAAAGTAAAAAAACAATTAAAGAAATCGAAAAATTGTTGTCAGACTCTAAAAATTCGACCACATAGAAACATATTCTAGGTTATATTCTTTGAAACGTATTCTCTTTTTGAAACTATTAGTTTTGTAAAGAAAATTTTGAAGTACCTTGAAAGTAAACAAGCACCAGTCTTAATAGTTACAAAAAAATAATAAAAATATGGTAATAACAATGGACAAAATCGGTTATATAAAAACTATTTACCGTTAAGGAACACAGAGCTAGCATTTTGTTTACACTCGCATATTCGACGACACTAAAGTTAACTTTCTGATTATCCAGGAATTTCTTCATATCGGCTTCCAATTTTTCCTTCGAATCATCTTCAAGCAAGTCCAATAAAATTGTTCCATTTTCATTTTGATTACTTGCTCGAGGCTCACTTCTACAACTGCTGAGAATTTGTCGAATTGTGCCATCTATAGTACACATGACTCGCCACCTGATTAGTTTTACACTTTTCTCTAATGTTTTTAGTCAGAAACATTAAAATTTTTTAATTTTTAATAGCAGCAAAATATGCTGCACTGTTTACCTGACATGTTTTTTCAAAGTTTTTGTTCAACTGACAAATTTAAAAGCCGTCTGCTGCGTCGTCGCAAAACTGACTCCCAGGGTTTAGTATCGAATGTAGAGGGACTTTTCGTGAAGGAAAAACATATATCAGTCGGAAAAAACGACATACGCCATCTGCACGTAAATTTCGGAACTAGGCTACTTTTAGGTACTTTTGTCTTTCCTACTTTACCGACTGTTCACATAGTTTTGACCAGAGATGAGTTGGTTTTGACGTCAATGGAAAAATGAATGTACGTCGAGGCCACGAAGGAATAATAAGGAGACCCAACTGCCAGTGGGAAGCCTCTTGAAACTGGCAATAGAAACATTACCGTAAGTG
>JAWWLR010000002.1:58079137-58091371 GCA_035041075.1 Acraspis erinacei
ATGTTCATATTTTTTAATTAAATCATGCATTACTAGGCAGTCAGTTCACTTTCTTTTGCCCATGAGTATACTTAACCTCAAAATGTTGAACTGCAATTCAAAACATGTTTTTAAATTTTTATATACAGAAAAGTCACGGGAAAGGTCCTTATCTACTAAAGTTTATATTTTTTAATTAAATCATGCATTACTAGGCAAAAAATGTCACATATTGACTTCGGATTTGTGGTAGAAGAATGATTTATTAGCTGAGGCTGAAAATCTTAAAAAGAAAGAAGTGCAAGAAAGAAAAAGGAAGAGAGAAGAAGAAAAGGCAATAAAAGCTGCTGAAAAAGAAGCTAAAAAGGCTGAAAAGCAAAGATTACAGCACGAAACAAAATAGACTGATGTTAGAGAAAAAAAGATAGTAGAAAAAAAATGATCTCTTAATGAAAAAAAAGTTGAAAAAAGGCATAAGGATATCATCAACGTGTTCAATTCAAAAAGAATAAATATTATTTGGGTGCAACTTCACAAAAAATGAAGTATTAACTGCAATGTCTATTTGTAATATGGAATTTAGAATAAATATTAAAGGACGAATAAAGATTTTAATTACACAAAACATGTTGTTTTGGGTATCATTTTGCCTTTTAGCCTCCAAGCGTACATTGATTATTTAACTATGAAAACAATTAATAATGTACTTTTTGCATCGCTTTATATTTTAAATAGGTACTTTTGTATACAATTCCACGAGCTAATAATAAATTAAGCATTTTACTTATTTTTTATAGCCTATGAAACCTGTAGTTAAGTACCGATGCAGGAAAATTGGGAGGTCGGTACATCCTTTTTTTCCTTGGTTAAGTATCGGTATCAATATGCCTATACATATTTTCTCATAATTTAAATAACATACAGTCAATTAACAACTTTTTATTCATTTTCTATACCTAGAAAGACCTCAGATACCCGAATTCAACCGTTTTCTGTATTAATTACTATTTTTACATCAAAAATTAGCAGTATCCTCGCCATGAACCACTAACTGGTTAAGTATTGATGCTTTTACCTTAACGTCGCGAATTTTTTTTTTTGCGCTAAAAACTAAACAATTTAAATTCGAATTGGAGAATCACGAAACTAGTATGATTTTAGATTAAAATTTCGAACAATTTTAAATTTTCAGACACTGGAAAAACGTTAAAAATAGATCATTAAAAAATTCGAATATTGAAAATTGGGTTATTTAAACTTCCGAGTAATTGAAATTATATTTTTTATAATAAAAAGCGTTCTCAAAACTAAATAATTAAATATTGAAAACATTTGAATAATTTAAAATTCAAAGCAATTAAAATTTCACAATTTAAAAAAAAATAGTGATATTAAAATATTTTATATTCAAACCTTTAAAAATTTCAATTATTGGAAGTAAATTTAAATCGCTTAAAATTATTATTTTTTAAATTGCTAATTACATTCTCCAAAATTCAATCAATTCAATTTTAATTGCGAAATTAAAACATGTGAAAGGGAAAAATGAAAAATTTAACTTTCACCATGGAAATTCAGAACTTTAAAATTGTAATCATTTAAAATTACCGAAATGATCTATTTCGTTTGCATAAATTTCAGATAGTTTATTTTAAATATTTTTTTTACTTTTAACTACAATGTTAAATATTTTTATTTTAAATCTTCCTTTAGAATTACTATTTAGTCAAGAAATTTTAGAAAAAAAATTTTTTCAATTTCAAATGATTTATTTGATTAAATCTTCAGCTAAAACTCGAAAAATTTTAAGATCTTACACTGGAAATTAAAATAAAGAATACAAAACAATATTGCCATAATATGATTTCATTTTTTTTTTCAATTTTAAGCTTTACAATTCGAAATTGCTTAATTTAATAAATGTATTATTTAATCAACTCGAAATTTACATATAAAATTATTAAATTCAAAACTGACAATCAAGGCTTTCAATATGAAATTTTGTAATATTTACTAACAAAATGGTCCTGAAATTTTGAATATTTAAATTTTAAACTACAATTGGGAATGGTCAAACTGCGATACGCCGCCTGGTGGCAAAAATCCTAACTAGAAAGAATAGGTACGATTTTTTAACGATTTTTGTGTGGAATTTAAGAATTGATTAGATACTTAATATTAGCATTTACCGGAAACAAAGAGTTTTAGATAGAATTTACATTTTATACAGTGAAAACCCACATTTTTTTATAGAAATATTTTTCCTAAAAAAAAAAAAAACAATTAATGTACTATTTATTGCGATTTTCAACAGACTATAAATTTAAATGGACTATATTTGTATTAATTTATACAGGAAATACTTACTATTTAAAAACCTTATCTAAAAGAGAGGTTAGAATTAGTATTTCAATTCCAATCGTCTATTATTCGTATTATTTGTATAATCTGGATAAAATTTATCGCTACATACATTAATTAAAGTTTATTTAAGCTTAGAATGCATTGGAACTTACATGAAATAGTGAAATAATTGTTTTTTTGTTCAAGAACCTTTTTCACAAAAATGTGTTTTATCACTGTGTAAGGTGGAAATTCTATCTAAAACGAATTGGTTTTGATGAAGATTTGTCTTTAGTATTCAATCATTGTTTGAACTTCACAAAACAATCATAAAAACACTTTTATGCAAAAATTGAAATACATCTCAATCAATCCTACCTACTCTTTCTAGTTCCAGTTTTCGGCACCAGGTGGCGAAATGCTAGATCACCATTTCCAATATGGTAACCTTTAAAATTCTAAACCTTCCAAAATTAATCTAAAAATTAATTTAAGAAAAAATTGTAGAATATCATATTAAAAACTATAATGTTAGAGTAAAATTAAAGAAATTTTAAAGACGGTCAGTTTCAACGTTAAAAAATGGTTATTTATTCTAAACACTTTGAAAATGGTATAATTCCTAATTGAAAACTTTCAAAAACTACAAAATGCGCAAATTACGAAATACGGGAAATCTCCCGATTCTCTTTGGTGGATGGCCACCCTGGGAATATTTCTGGTAAAATATTAAATTTACTTTTATTTCGCGGATTACGCCAAAAAATACCATAATAATTTTGAAATTTCAATTTTCTTCACCTCTAATTGAAATCCGAAACCTCGTATCACATCTCTGACGACTTCGTAACTAGGCTCGATTGAATCTTCCAACGGCATATCACTAAAGTGATAGAGAAGCGGGCCCAGATTTATCCATACACCACCAGGTTTCAAAATTTTATAAATCGTTTCAATAAACTGAACTATATTGTTGGCACAGTCTATAAAAAAACACGTCGCAACGCAGTCCCAATGGTCATCGTCCTTATAAACCTAAACAAAATCATTTAATTTATTTATTCACTGGCATTCTAGCCAATGAAGGATTGAGAAATGCCATATTTTCCAAGCAGGGCTATTAATTTCAATTTTACTATACCTCAAGGAAATCTCCTGCAGTCATGGAAAATGGTGCGTTTTCTGGAAGATCGCTGGGATTCACATCTGGGAAGAAAATCGCTTGTGTCTGGTGTTCAGGTTTTAAATTATTCATATACTGATGAACCCATGGATGCACTTTAAAAGAATTTATTTCTCTACACCTGAAAAGAACAATGTAGTTTTTCTATTTTATAAAACGACCCAATTTAACCCTTAGCTGGCACTGCGGGTAAAAAGTACCCCAAAAAATATTTGAGTTCAAATAAAGCGCATTAAAAGTCGGTTAATCAACCATGTAGCGACATCTACCAGTAGTTGACATCGCTAACTAAAGGTACAACAGGTGTGCATAGTACGGCTACTCAAAGTAGACGCCTAAAATTGTTGGGGTAAAATATACCCAGTGTGCCACTATTGATCATAAAAGTGACTTTTTCAAACAATTTTAGCCACCTATTTTTATGATTTTTGTATTAATTTACCAGGTAAGTTTATTATCTGAAGTGAAATAAAAAATTTTTTCTCAATATTTCATAATTTTTTGGCTTTCTAGATGGCCTATAATTTACGGCCACAAGCACCGCGCAGGTCTTTGTGCTGAATACTGAAGTTTTATTTAGCTTTCTTTTTACATTTATTTCATTTAAATAATGTATACTATTTATAACTATTTTATAAGCATTTAAAAAACTTTGTTACTTATTTAAATAAAAATCGAGGTTTCATTTTGCAAAATAAATTCCTTTCTTGAAAGCGTCAATGTCACAGTAATTTTTTGCTTTAACTGTAGTATCTCAAGTATATATCTATAAATTTGTAGTTGAAAATATTAAAAATTACACGAATTATGATTTTTTAAGTAAATAAACTCATTTTTTCGTGTACGCTCGGGTATTAATTACCCGACAGTGCCAGTTACGTATATTGGTAGACAGGGCTAAAATACTAAGAAATAGGCTTACTTGTTGAGTACGAAGTGTGAAGCAAAGAGCATGAATAACGAAAACTCATTTCCTTGACAAGTGTATCCACGTCTTGCGATTTCATAGGCGAGTCTTCCTAGACCCGCTCCAGGTACTAGAACTTGCACTTCCGAAGCTGTACTGGAAATTTACCTATCATTTGATATTTTTCTGTACTGTAATTTGCAATACTGTAAAAATGTTTATCAGAGAAGAGAATGACAAAGTTTGAAAAACTCTGCTATCTTCTTTTTCAAACTAAAATACGAATGTTCATGGTTAAATGTAATTTAAATTCAATTTGAGCCACATTATATTCGGGAAAAAATATGCTTCATTTCAAGAACTATGAAAAATTGATATCTATTTACTTATTCAATACTAGCAATTCAAACATTTTATTAAAAGCAATGTCTATCTGAAGATAATAATTAATGTTTCTCTGGGTTAATATAAAACTCGAGAATTCAGCGGTATTCTTCAGGCGATTTCAGGAAATTTAACTCTGGTCACTAATCCATTCCGCTGCATATGCAAAAGTTATCGAACGATCCATTTCTTTCAGATTGTCTTAAGCGTGATTACACTGCCATCATCCGGCGGAATCTGAGCTTTATTGGAATGTTACACGGATAGAGATAAAAAAAATGCAACTAGCCCATACCAGTAGTCTAAAGGAAACTGGTTTAAAATTTCGTCAATGATTGGCTGATAGCAAGCATTCCGCTCATCAGTACCCTCAGTACTCCAGTCTCGTACCAATTGTTTAATTGTTGCTTGCACTTTTTCCTGATCAGCCATTACTGGCCTCGGATTTAGCGTCTGCAATTAAATTTTGAAAATGTATGAAAAAGGAATAATATTCCGTTTATCCAAGTTATTGTAAGTTAAAAAGTAAGTTTAGTGTTAGTAAATGAGACGATATTAGAAAAGCATTAGAGCGGTTAGGGATGCAAAATTTCCGAAATAAGCAGAAATATAGTCGCTATCTGTTAGAAATAATTATTTAGTCATGAAATTCAGAGAATTTTTTTCTGTAATTGGCGACGATTTTTATTCGAAACAAAATGTTTAAATTCTTTTGGGCGTTAAAATTTTGTTTTAAATGCCCAAGAACTGGTTTAAATATACACACAGATTTTGAAGTCTCCTAAACCTTTACTCCTATAACAGATTTTTCATCTGAAATCTCAAAATTTCAATAGAAGACGAAACTTCAAATCTTCTCATAGTCTTTAAGTTATTTTAATGTTAATTATATGATAGTTATATTCTGACATTTTCATCTCAGTAAGAAGGTATTGGGTGTATTCAAAAATTGACTTTCACATATTTCATCCGATCACAACTCTCAGTTGAAAAGATTACTTAAAAGAAAAAATATTTTCAAAAGAAGTTCCATTTTCAAACAAAAGTGATTAAATTTCAAACAAAAATTATGAATCTTCAACTAGAACAGTTAAATTTTAAACCAAAAAGATGAATTTTCAACTAACATGATGAATATTTAACAGATACGCTTGAATTTTAATTCCAAAAAATAAATTTTCAAACAGGAAGATTAATTTTCTACCAGAAAATACAATTTTTCAACAAAATACATGAATTTTCAACGAAATAGTTGAATTTTTACTTAAAGAAGACCATTTTTACCCAAATAGGTGAATTTTCAAATAAAAAAATTAACCAAATCAATTATCAAACCAAAAATAAGATTTTTCAATTAAAATAACTTACTTAAAATGATAAAGTGTCAACCAAAAGTTATATAATTAAATTTCAGGTTAAAAAAATAAATGAAAGATTACTTTCTAACTGAAATGATGAATCTTTAACTATAATGATTAATTTTTTGACCTAAAAGGGTAATTTTCAACCAAGAAGATTACTTTCTACAAAAAAGGTTACATTTTCAGTTTAAAAAAATTTAATCAAAGAACATACAAGAAAAATAAGTTTTCAATGAAGCAGTTCATTTTTCAATCAAAGAAATGAGTTTTTCATTAAAACGATGAATCTTCAACCAAATAATTTTATTAAAAATCTTAACCGTGAATTTTCAAGGAAATAGTTGAACTGATGATAAAAAAAAATTAATTTTCTATCAAAAAGACGAATTTTCCATAAAGTACATAAAATTTCAAACAAATAGTTTAATTTTTTAATGCAAAATATCAATTTTCAACCAAACAGTTGAATTTTCAGAAAATCAAGATAAATTAAGTTTCAAAAAAGTAGTTATAATTTCAACCAGGGATGAATTTGAAATTAAAAATCTTTAACCAAAAAAATTAATTTTAACAAAAGAGTTTAAATGTTAACAAACCAGCTGAATTTTTAACTAAAAAAAGATAGATTCGCAACTACTTCTAGTCTAAAAATGGCTTAAAGTACTTTAAAAAGATTTTTAAAAAATTTTTTCTTCTAAATCCAAATTATAATTCTTTAAATAAATTCCCGTCCTACGTAAGAAATGCCCTGTTCCAAGAGTAATTATATTTCTTTATCGAAACTCCCTGTCCTAAAATAAAAACGTGATAAAACGTGATAAATCAATTTTTTTTTTAAATTGAAAAAATTAAACGCGAGAAACGTAATGAGAATGCATACGTTAAAGCCGAAAGTGCTTTAACAAAAGAGAATTAACACAATCACCAAATTACAGGTGCTAATGGTTTGCCTTTCAATCCTAAAAGGTCTATGCACATAAATTGAGACAAAGCGTCATTTTTTTAAAGAGACATTGCGAAAATAGTGAAAAATTCAATGTTTTATTGAAATTTAAATGAAATATAATATGTGACGCTCCGCAGAGAAAGTGCCTACTTTTACGGTATGTGAAAGAATATAGTCGGATAAATTCCTAACAGTTTAAGCCCAGGACGAACCCTGTAGGTTGAAAAACGAGTCACCAGGGAACTTCGAAAACTCTTTTTTCGAGAGAAACGCATTAAATGTTGTGCTCAATCACAAAAATTACCCACTTCCGGTCATTTCCGCAACATAAGTATGTTGCAAACACAGTTCGAAAAACAAAATTTACTATGGAACACCATAGAAACAAAATTGGTGTAAAATGTTGGGTTATCGCAAATAAATGTCAAATTCCAGAATATTTTAGAAACTTACACATTGTGTAACATTTTCAGAATCGTAAATAAAATTCTAAACCTCTACAGAAAATTCTATAATATTCCAGAGTATTCTAGAAGATTCCATATTCTTCAAAAACAGGGTACAATATTCTAGTGCAGAACATTACAGAATATTCTAGAGATGTCAAGAAAATGCCAAAATTTTTAAAGAATGTAGGTGAGAAATAGAAGAATATTTAAGGAGGAAAAAGCGGTAGGTATCGATAATATTGATATATGGATAATATTTGTAAATACACAGTTTTATAAAATCCAAAAAGAGTTGAGCAGATTAATTTTTTCACAAAACGCAATTTAGATTTCTTGTTTAAGAAAATAAATTTCATCTATTACTTATTTATAAATAAAAACAATGTTGTTGACAAAAGTTCCGACATCCTTTTTGAAATAAAATATTTTACCTTAATTTAAAGTTCAAATAATAATATTTGTCAAAAAATGCTTATGATCAATGAAAAGAGCGGGAATTTAAATTCTCGATAACAAAGAAATAACATTCTTTTCTTCACGGTTTGGAAAGTGTGACACCTAAGCTTTATTTTGAGATTTATAAAAAGGATAAAACGTTTAAAAAAATTTTTTTTTTCAATTTCTACGGATTCAATTAATATCTTAAAATTCAGTGCATACTTAGGTAAAATTACTGTGGGTACTTTCGGAAATATCAATTTAAACCCCTTCAAATTCCTAATTTTTCAAGTAAAGATATTGCATTTTCAACAAGATAGATAAATATTTAACAAAAATAATTGCATTTTCAACCAAATGATTCATTTTTTACCAAAAAAATAAGATTTTTCAACAAGATACATGAATTCTCAAGCAAGTAGTTGCATTTTTCACTAAAAAAGAGCAATTTTCAACCAAATAGTTGAACTTTGAAATTAAAAGAACTAATTTTTCGCACAAAAAAAAACAATTCAACCAAAGTGACGAATTTTTAACTAAAATGATGAATCTTTGAATGGAATAGATGTTTTTTCGACAAGAGTTTGACTTTCAGCCGAGTAGTTTTATATTTATCTAAAAAGCTCAATTTTTAAGTAAAAAAAGTAAAAGATGAATTTTTAAACAAAAAGAATAATTTTGTGCACGAAGGGGCGATTTTTTCAAACAAAATACAGGAATTTTCGAGTAAACAGTTAAATTTTCAACTACAAAGTACAATTTTTCAACAAATTGTTACATTTTCAACACAAAATGTTAACCAAACTGTTGAATTTTCAAATAAAATGTTGAATCATCAACTGGAATAGTTGAATTTTAAACTAAAAAGATGAAATTTTAACTTAAATGATGAATCAGAAAGATGAATTTTCGAATATAATTATGGAACATTCAATTCGAAAAGTTACATTTTAAACTAAGAAAAAATGAAGAAGAAAAAAATAATTAAAGAAAAAAGTAGTTACGTTTTCCAACAAGGTGATGAATTTTCCAACTCAAATTATAAATTTTTAACTAGATTAAATAAGTATTCAATTAAAGCGACAATTTTTCAACCAAAAATTGAATAGTTAATTTTTTTGTTAAAAAAAAATAATGTTCAATCAAAGATCAGAAATTTTAAATACAATGATGGAATATTAAACTGCAATAGTTGAATTTTCATTTAAAAAAATTAATGTTCTTCGACGAAAGTGATGAATTTACAATTAAAATTATGAATCTTCATCCCAAAAAATTAATCTAAAAAATAGTTTAAATGTCAACCAAGTGATTAAATTTTCATTTAAAAAAGAAGAAAAATGAAGGAAGTTGATATTTCAATCAAAAAAATATTTTGATTTGTAATATAAAAAACAATTGAATTCGAACAAAAAATACGAGTTTTCAACATGAGATTAATTTTCGACCAAAAATAACGAATTTTCAACTAGAAACAGTCAATTTTCAACAAAATTGTTAAACGCAGTAATACGAAGCTATTTGTAAAAACGGAAGAATCATTTTTATTAAATTTTGTATTTCAATTTACAAAAAAGAAAGATTTTTCAGTCAAGAGGGGGAAAAATGGTAAACAATCTGTTGAATTGCCAAACAAAATAATGAATTTTCAACGAAGATTAATTTTCTACCAAAAATTATTAAATACAGTAATACGAAGTTATTTGTAAAAACGGAAGAATCATTCTTATTAAATTTTGTATTGCAATTTACAAAAAAATAAACACTCTCGCAACAAAAATTCCCTGACTTATCGTCTTTTGTAGAAGGATAGACTTTTTTACTCTTTCTGGTAGTACCAAGATTTCAAAGGAAAATTCTGTATGAAAAAACAAGGTTTAAAGGATTTCGAAATCCGTGAACATACTGAACGTACTGAACAAGAAAATTGTGAAAATTTTGTATCCGCAAAAAATGCTTCATTTACAGAAACGAGAAAATATTTATTTAGAAATTCGAGCACAAACTTACGACCCACAACAGCGCTTACTTCTGCGCTAAATGTACAATGTACATGTTTATCCGTTTCTCAAACAGAAATTAAGTTGTGTCAAGCTGAAAAAACAAATTGTCAACAATAATTAATTTAATGTTCGAAAAACATAAAAAGTTTGTATCAGGAAAATTAAAAATTAAAAAATATACAAATCACATTCGACGTAGTGTTCTAAAGAATTTAAGTGAATAAAAAAAAAAAAGATTTATCGGCAACCAAGTGCAGCATATGGAATTTTCATCGTATTCAGTGAAAAATCACACTTCCTGTTAAAATTGTTTTTGCCAAGAAAATGATTATTTTACTGTCATGCAAGTTTCTAACCTAACTTTTGGGTCATAAGTTTTTATATAGTAAATATTTCATGTATAAATTTAAAAAAATTATTTTGAGTAACTTGTTTATGTTAAGGTAAGATAATTGAAGCTTATAATGTATTATAACATACTAAAATAATTTTTTTTTACAAAAAGAGTTTTAACATAAAATGTGTTTTTTAACTGTACACGATAAAACTTCAATATGTAACAATTATTTTCCGATAAATATTCATTGTTTTCATTCAACAATCGTTAAAAAAAAAAAAAAAACAATTTAAAAAATTGTTCTTAAGCACAAATTAAAATGCATCTTGAAAATTCTAGCTGGTTTCTCGAGTTTAAAATCCCAAATAATAATTAAATTATTTCAATTTCGCGGGAAAATGTTTAGCCTCCGGGTCAAAATAAAATATTTTTTGAATTAAACATTATAAGTAACAAATATACATGTTTACTTTACTGTACATGGTTTTTATAAAAAAAATGTATTAATTCGGATATATATATTTGTTTCAACAATAAATGCTTTAAATTCTCTTAAATGCTTCATAAATTCTCTACTTTTTGCAAGAATAAGATTCTGGTTATCATCTTGTAGTTCTGTGCCGATAGATTCGAAACATGTTTCATACCTAGGAAGTATGATCATAGTCTGTAAAAATAGAGGTGAGAGAATTCACTTGCCGCGGTCCAGTAGATAAATTTTAAACATAAAAATCGTTCTACTGAAGAATTCACTTAAAAGGATCAATTTTATTGATCATTTTTCTGTGTCTTTTTTTAATAATGTCTATAAATTTATAGGCCAAATTATGTTCTTTAACGTTGAATTACTTATTTTTTTCAATTTGTTATTTTTTGAGAGTATTAGAAGAAGCGCGACACAGTGAGACAAAATATCGAAATTCGTTCTAAAACAGCTTTTTTCGTACCCTGTGTCGTTTTTCAACCAATTTTTTTTTTTTTATTTCCAATGTTATGTTTTACGATAAAAATAAAAACTACGTATCATATGAAAAAATGATGAGCAACCAATTTGTATCTCTATTTTCGATGAACAACTTTTGTCTTAATATTTTTTTTCGCAGTTTGCGCCGATTGAACAAAAATTTAATTTTTTTAGCTTTAATGTTGTTTTTTACGAATAAAACAAAAACTACGTGTCCTATAAAAAAGTGATTCATACAAAAAATGTGTCGATTATTTTTTTTTTCTCTGGACTTTTTCCATATCATGCGTTGTTTGACTTTTATTTCATTTGAATTTATAAATTTTAGGTACATAAAAATTAATTATTTTAAGATTCGTATATAGGAAATTGGGTGATTTAAATAAAATAAAATTTATTCATCAAAAATACTTTTAAGTAAATTTAAGTCGCTTAAAAATTATTAGTTTTTAAATTGCTAATTATACTTTCATAAATTTAACCAGATTAATTTTCATTAAAAAATTAAAACCTATGAAAGAGAAAAATTCAGCGTTCATCATGAAAATTCAGAACTCTAAAAAAATCGAAACTATTTAAAATGACCGAAATTATCAATTTACTGGTATATTAATTTTAGGTAGTTTAATTTTCATCTTTTTTATTTTAAGCTCGATTTTAAATTTTTAATTTCAAATCGTTCTTTAGAATTATTATTTATTCTAGAAATTTTCAAATCAAATATTCTTCAATTTAAAATTATTTAAATCTTAAACTTTAAAATATCTTTAAAAATTGCACAATTTTGAGTTTTTAAAGTCGAAATTGGTTTATATTTACATATAAAATTATTACATTCAAAACTGACTATCAAGGCTTTTAATATAGGCTGCGTCTAGTCGTCCCGAATTTCGGGATAAATAGCATTTTTTCTATCTTGGGCTAGTCATCCCGAATTTCG
>JAWWLR010000002.1:58179968-58200991 GCA_035041075.1 Acraspis erinacei
TCAACAACGTCTTCTTTGCCAGCCGTACAAGGCGCTAAATTCAAAATATTTCGCCTTTAATTACTTTTTTAACTGGTTTGAATTTCTAAATCAACATTTATATGTAAAGTAATTTCACATTTATGTTGTTTACATTTTTTATATCTTTGCATTTATTCTACAAAAATATAATTGAAAAATTGATATTAAAAAAAATTATTTCTGACGATTCTGTAGACAGAAAAGTATTTTTTCTAAAAGATTATTTGTTAGATTGATGGGAACCCAATTGCTATGGAGACCAATGTATAGATCAAACGGATGAAACTCTCTTGAAATCCGAAAATTCTGCATTTGATACAACATAACATTGTTCCTTACAAAATGACCACGATGTCGAAAATAAAGTGGCAATTGGAGGGAGCGATGACTATAGTTCCACCCCCACCCCAAAAATTCACCCTGGATGAATGGAAACTTAATAATATATACAGGTAATACATTTATTGAAATAAGATCATAAATATTTTTTAAAAAGCCGTTTTATCGAGGTTTTTGAAACCATTTTTTAATCTATAAACATATTAATATAAAATAAAAATTAATTTTTTGGTTCAAAATAAGCTGGTTGAGATTGCTCATTTTTCTGAGGCACATTGTAAAAATAAAATAAAATTTGATTTGTTTAAAAAAAATGAAAATTTATGAATAATTCGTAACTAAGGAAGTTATATTTTTAAGAAAATAGTTGAATTTTTAACCATAGAAAATTTGTCACCATCAGAGACTCGCCAAAAAATCGAAATTTTTAACAAGAACAAAATTATTTTTTATCCAAACAGTTCAATTTCGATAAGAAAGATGAATTTTCTATAAAAAAGGTTGATTTTTTAACAAAATAGTTGCATTATTGAGGAAAAAACATAACTATCGAAATAGTTGAATTCTCAATATACAAAGATGTATTTTCAGTGGAAGTTTTAAGCAAAAAAAATAAATTTCAATCAAAAAAAGGACCTTTCTACCATAAAAAATTGTTTTCCTGTCAAAAAACGAATTTTGTACCATAATTAGATTAAGCGACAAAAACAAATATTTTAATTTTCTAAAAAACTATTGTATTTTAAGGCAAAACGAGAAATTGTCTACAAAAGAGTACAATTTTCTATTAAAATTATGAATTTTCAATTTAAAAAAAATCAGTTTTTCAAAAGTAGTTGAATTTGAAACCAAGTAATAATTGCTTTTTCATTAAAAAAGATGAATACTCAACGAGATATGTAATAATACAACCAAATGGTTACATTTTATGTAGGAATTAGTTAAATTTTCAGCGAATTTCATTATGCGAATTTCGTTTTTCGTTATTTTTAGCTAAACTAATAATCGGAAAAATGGGCAAAAAATTACACTACTTCTTGATTTCAAGAGACATCCCCGTGAATTTTTCAAAAATGTTTAGGTGCGCGAAATGCGTAAAAAAAAAACTTCAAAAATTTTTGCACTAATTTTTTAATTTAAAAAGTCCATAAGCAACGCTGAGTTTTTCAACATTAATGAGTCTTCCAAAGACGCATATATATCCTAATTTTTTCAAAATTTTAAACAATGTGCAAAATGCATACAAAATAAACGATAATTGTAAAATTCCGTGGTTTTGATCGTTTCTCCAATTCCATAATGCGTCTAAAAGAATGAATGTAATATTTTTACCACATAATCTTACCCGGCACATAGAGCTTTCTTCGAAAAATGTTTATTTTTGTAATTGAAGTGTTTTGCGCCTGTGAAATGCAACACGCTGTGTAACTGTCTATGCCGATTTGCAGTTACCAGGTCTGGTTCCAATGCTCACAAAAATCTGGGAGTGCCCTGTTTTTGTGGCTTAGAGGAATATATTATATAATAATATAGTATATTACATTAATAATATAAAAAAAATAATGATATCATAGTGATATTTTCTATAAAAAATATATAATTTAATAGCTGAATAAATATAATATCATTCTTAAGCACCGTCCACACGTTTAAAGGTCTGAAAAATAAAAATATATGTGTCTTTGGAGAAGTCATTGGAAGTGAAAAACTCGGCTTTGCTTACCATTTTTTAAAAAATATATTCAGATTTTTGCGATGATTATTTTAGTTAAACATTGCGAAAAATGAAAATCGCATAATCAACGATTACTCAGAAGAAAATTAATTTTATAAAAATGGAATAATTAAATTTTCAACGAAATAGATCAATCGACAAAAAAATGCATTTTTATAACCAAGTAGTTCAACTTTGCACCAGAGTTTTTCTAAGAATAATTTTTTTAAGAATAATCAAAATATGCTAATAATATTGATTGGACCAGTAGACCCAAAAATTAACATTAAAAATGATTTGAACCAGTTAGTTTATTTTGTTACCAAAAAAGATTACTCTTTAACGAAATAGTTGCATTTTTAACAAAATAATCATAAAAATAAATAAAAATTTTAATCGAATAGTAGAATTTTTAACCAAATTATATAAATTCCGAACCAAAAACATAATGGTAGACTTTTCAAACAAAGATATATAGTTAGATTTTCATATTGGTTTCTATAAATTCACTTCCCATATAAGGTAAACAGAAAACAAAAAAGAGAAAGTTTCTTGAAAACAGGATGAAAAAGAAGAATTATTTTAAAAAAGGGCAACTCATCTTTCGCAAAATTCGACGGCCCCTGAATACAAATTTTTGATTAATATTCTACATTTGATTTCGGTTAGATATCGATGCTCAGAAGCACAACAGGAATTGGCTGATCGCTTACTCTCAGAAAGTAAACGCGTTTGCGAACTAGCTGCCGAAAAAGTAAAAACGAATAGGGAGGAAACTGATTATCGTTTAGAGGAAAAGCTCCAAGACATTCAATTTTTGAAGGATGAACTTCTTCGAACTCGAAAGGAAATTATTCTTGAAAATGATGCTCTCCTTACTTTTAAAGAGAGAATTATCAATTCTTTGAATGCTGTTAAAAGAAATGCTTTTGATATCTGTAGAAAGTGCCTCATCACCAGGTAAGAAAATTCTAAAAGCTGGCTGTCGAGGGAGCAGAGATCTTCACAGTTCGAATAAGATTTGAAATTCTTTGAAAAACTAAATTCAAAAATCAAGTGAAATATTTTGGCGTTACTTTCAAATTCCATTCCCTTCGATAAATCTAAAAATCTCAAATAATTTAACACGATTCTTGAGCTCAAGTTTTTCTGTATGAAAATATAATTTTAGAAACGAAAGTTTAAATTTTGTTGTCTATATATGATTACAATTTTTATGGATTGAAAAATTGCTGGTGTTAGTAAAAATCGGTACTTTTAAACAAAAATTATTATAATTTGAACAAGATTTAGAATCTTATTACAATTTTTGTTAGTATTTTTTTAAAATCGAAAATGAGGATTTTTAATATAAAAGTGTAAAACTCTGGAAAATTTTACAAAAAAAATTGTATTTTCAAAAAAAAATTATGAATAATTTTAACAAGATAAAAAAGATTTTCAACAATTTTGGATTGTGCTAGAGTTTTTCATCAGAAACTGGTATTATTATTAAAAATAAATAAATTTCGAAGAAGATTTAAATCTTTTAACAACTTTAGGTTATGTTAGCATTTTGCATGAAACATTCGTATTTTACATTAAAAAAAACCATTATATATAGTTCGAAGAAGATTTATAATTTTCTAAACGATTAAGGTTATTTTTACGTTCCTCACAGGAAATCAGCTGTATATTATAAACAAAAATGATTAGATTTTAAAGGTTCTTAATTTTTTAAATATTTTAGGTTACGTTGTTATTATGAATCGAAAATTGAAATTTTCATACAAAAATTATTATAATTGGAACAATATTTAGATTTTGTTAAACAATTTTGGTTTACTTTCGTGTTTTTCGTCGGAAATTCTTCTAATTTTAATTTTTAAAAAAGTTATACTTCAAAGAAGTTATTTTAAACAAGAAAACATTATAGGTTTAAAAGAAAATTTACAATCTTAAATGATTTATTGTTATGTGAGTGCCTTTCATCTGAAGTTACTAGTGTTTCATAAAAAATAATGATATTTCACAAAATATATTAAAAATATTATAATAATATCCCAGATAACAAATGTGCGGTACACGTTACTCGCACGGTGTGCGAGGCACGCGGTGCATGCAGGGTGCAAGGCACATGCGTCGCATATGGTGAGGGTCACGTCTGTGCGAGGCGTACGCCTCGCACTTTTTGATGAGCATGAAGTGCGAGCACAATGAGAGCACAATGCATGCATGAATCGTTACAATTTATTCGTAAAATCGATGGGTTCTACGAAGAATAGGCTATCTTTTTGTTACTGTTAAGAATAAGGCTAACTTCATTTTGTATGAAATTTAGTAAACATGTAGAAGAGTTAAAATAAATAAAATCTTTTAAAATTTCTTGTTTTGGAAGTTACAGGGGCCTAAATTACATTACAAACTGTAATACAAAATACTGGAGTTTTGAATTCGTAGGAAATATTTCGAGAAATAATGGGTTATTTATTCCTATTCTTCGTAGAACCCATCGAAATGACAGTATAAATAAACAAATTCAAAATATTTTTATCGGGTAAAATTTTTAATATTAATAATGCATACGGAAGAACTTCATTTTTTTATCTTCCTAAATAAATAGTTTTTCATTAATTTATATATTGTGAAAAAGTATTTTGGAAATTTGTTTTTATTTTTTAGTATCTCTATAAAACAATATTAAAATTAATATGAAAAAATGATCGATTTTGTTATATCATTAAATAGTTTTTTTTTTATTTACCTCCAGTCACTAACCCATGACTGCACTTTACTGATGACAGGCAAAGTCACGGTTTCGCGGTTTTAAATTGTATTCTGGTTGTTATTTAAGTTTGCATAGATATATACGCGATCCTCACGGATTATATTTCTGGAGAAATCAAAAGATAATTCAAGAAGAAATATAACTGTTACTTAGTGAAAATAAAATTTGGTTACAAAATATGCACATGTTTTTCTTTTTTATCAGAATGAAAAAAATGTACTTCAAGATATGAGAATGAAAACTCTGTAAAGGTCATTTGAAATTTGTCTCCAAAAATCATTATTTTTATTAATAATAATCATTCTGTGCCAAGTTCGAATGGTATTTACCGAGTTATCATTTTTATATCTTCAGCGTATTGTAAAAAATCATTTTACTCGCACTACGTGCTCGCATTTTACCCGCACACGTGCGAGACATATGCGACCACATGGAAGACACATCAGCATGGTGATATCAACTCACGTAAAGCGGTCTTATCCTCACGCGTGCGACCCATAATGCTCGCATTGTGCAGACATTTTGTTAACTGGGTAATAGGTTACGACAGTATTTATGATGTAAATTGTTTTTCTATTATTTTAGATAATATGTAGATACTGTTAAATAGTAGAATTTGTTATATATTTTTTTTTGAAGAGAGCATCGACTTGGAATCGACTTAGTACATGACATAGCTAAAACGGAATTGCGGAAAGAATGTGAAGTAATAAAGGGGGTAGAAAATTTGTTAGTCCGAATACTTGAACAAACTCAGGAACAGATTCGAAGACTAAAGTCAACACTTTATCACATGGATCACGATCTTGAGGATAAAGAAAATAATATAAGAATTGATCAACACAATCTTAACTTGAAAGAAACCAGTTTGAACCTTAGTATTTATCATGGAACCTCAGTTCTTAATCCATCGTAAGGAGTATTTTTGAACACTGTTGTGCTTTGAACATTTTCATTTGAATTTCTGCTTCAAATTACATAAATGATTAATTTTTTGAATATAGGACCATTACGTTAAATGAATGGGAAATTCAAACTAGGAAAAATATTTTGGCTGCCGCAAAGGAAATAAACACAGCAAAGCCTTTGCGCTGTTACGTCGATACAATTTTGCGGCAAATTGTGGATGATTTAAATAATCAAAAAAATGCAACGAACGAAGCTCTGAGACAACGAATCGACGAAACTAGAGAAGCAAAGATTAAATTAGAAAACCAGCATTCTGAGGTATACCTATTAATGTAATATACAAAATTTAAGTCCCTGCAATTAAACCACTTTTTTGAGGGTGTTCAAAGGAAGTAATTTATAGAATTAATAATTTATAACATAATATCATAAGTTCTGTTTTTTAAATTACGGTCTTTAAAGTTTAAATTCAAATTGAAGCAAATAACATTAAAACTAAAAATTGATCTTAAAACATTTTAACCGAAAACCTAAAGCATAAATTAAACAATTGCTTCCTCCACTTTTATTGTTCATGAAATTATATATTCAAAAGTTATAAATAAAATTTGTCTTTTAGGAAAACAAATCGAGGTCCAAAAATTTTTTTGAAATCTATCAATATTTTCGGGTTGCACATGACTTTCAGTCATGCGCATTGGTTTCAGGCTCAACATTTCTTCTGTGCAATTTCAAATAATCCTAATTTAAAATTACTTTTCACTAACAAAACATTGTACTTAAAAAAACGGTCATAATTTTTCAGCCTTTATAAAATTAGTCAAAAATGGAGACAACAGTGAAAACTGAGTTATGTTAAGAATCGAGGCTTCGAATTTATAATTAGAGTCTTGAAAGTTTGAAATACTAAAAAATTTGAAAATGAGTGTGTAATCTTTTTTTCTAACCATTTAAAAGTAAACAAATTTAAATTAATGCATTGCGCATACAAAATAAAACCTCTAAAAATAAAAAAATGTACAAATTCAGATTGAAAGAATTAGAAATTAAACAGTTGTAAATGTAAATCCTAAAATAATGTAAAACAATGGGAATTAATCAATTCAAACTTCAAAGCCCACTAATAAAAAATTGTTTTACTAAAATTATAGTAATAATAATACAATAAATGTCTGATTATTTAAAAAAATCTAGATAATGCGTCAAGCTAATGAAATGAGTCGTAATATCACGAGCATTGAAAAAGCGCTCGCAGAAAAGGAAGGATTTATGGCCCTGGCTCACACTCGATTAGGTAATCGATCTCAGAGACCTGGCTTAGAATTTACAAGCGATCGTGTAGAAACTTCGCTAACAAGAGAACTTGTTGAGCTGCGAGAAATTGTCACACAACTTCAACAGAAACTTTTCGAGGTCAGTGAATAACATTTATGTTAAATACCCGTTCATAATAAAGCATAATAACAAAACAAAAACTTTAATCGTATACAAATTCGGTTCTAGGCTCAAGATTGTCTACGTTATTTACTCAAAACTCAAATTCAACTAGAGGAAGACATAAATATTAAAACAAATACTCTAAAAATAGATGAAGTCGACTGCATGAGTCTTCGCCAGGGTTTGGATTACCACGCCTATTAAATGCTAAAAAAGAAATAAATAGAGCAATTTTTTCAATTTCTGAAATTCAAGTTTTTACTCTTTTCGCTTTGAAATACAAAAAATTAAAAAAGTTTATATAAAGAATCTATAAGAATCGTATAAAGCTATTTAATAATACAATTATTATATTATTCTCACTATAGAGAATTGGTTTCGTTAAACGAAATCGTTTTGATACTCAATGTTTGTATTCGTATTTTAAAACTGCTTACAATTAATAAATAGAAAAGTTTTACTTGTATAAGTAAATATCAAAAAATTATTATTCTGGAATTGTCTCACTGTCGTCATCAGAGTCTAA
This sequence comes from Acraspis erinacei, assembly GCA_035041075.1. Lineage (NCBI taxonomy): Eukaryota > Metazoa > Arthropoda > Insecta > Hymenoptera > Cynipidae > Acraspis > Acraspis erinacei. The sequence continues at coordinate 58,187,682 of JAWWLR010000002.1, forward strand.
AGATTTGGAGCTGCTGCTGCCATAGTTGCTTTTTCTACTATCGCTTGTGTGATCGCTTTCCTTACTGCTTTTTTTGCTCTCGTTTGTCTCACTGCTACTGCAGCTGCTAGTATTGGATGTGGAATCAGAGTCTGAATCAGTGTCGCTGCTAGAAGAAGTAACTCTGAAAAACATACCTGCCACTAAAAAATCTGGATTATTTCTTAACAACTTTTCTTAATTTATATCCCTCATCTAGTTCCTTGTATATTATAGATAGCGAAAAACGGGGTGTGAAAAGGCGGATTTGAAATATGGTCGAGAGTAGATAGTGAATCAGATGGTAGGCAAGGAGTAGGTTTGATTAGCAATGAATGAGCGAAACAGCATCTCAGAGATCATTATTTTGTATCTCCCAGATTGTTGTGGGTCAGAATGAAAGTGGGAATCAGAAGATTATTTATCACAGCGTGCTACGCCTCAGTTGATGCTGGCAGCAGTGAAGTAAAAGACGCCTTCTGGAATACTTTATATGCTACTATAAGGAATTGCGATCATGATGAAAGAATGATTCTAGTAGGAGATATGCACGGATGGGTCGGCGTCCAGCATCAGGATAAATAAACGGTGCTTGATAACTTTGGAGATTCAAGAAATAATGATAATGTAAAAGTCTAGTTAGAATATGCTCAGAATCAAGATCGAGAATTTACATGAACCGGAAGTGCGAATAGATTTTTAGAATAAGATCAACAAACGCATAGATAAGGCAACTTGAAAGATGCTAATAGACAATAAAAATATAGAAGGCGCATCGGCTATGAACGAGGATGTCATTGTTAGGAGTGCAACTGAAGTGTGTGGTACTGCGGTCATGGGAAAAATGACTGGTGATGCATGGTGGAATGATTAAATACAAGCAGCCGCCAAAAAAAAGGAAGACGCACATAAAAAAAGGTATAAAATCACAGAACTAGATTTATTGAAAGAAGAATCCTTTCGTTTTTGGGTGAAAATAAAGAATTTTCAGCTAAGCTCGAAATTTCAAGCTAGTTCAAGTTTTCAAGGGATTCGATATACAAATATTTTAAGAATGTTTATTATATTATCCAGCAAAGTTCTATTTAAATAAAATATGATTCAATGCTTACGAAAGAATTGGTTTCTCAGTCGTCGTCAATTTGCTAAACTTTTTCAACAAATCAGTACTTTCGGTTGCTGTATTTTCGATAACATAGTCCTTTACGTAAACATCGTAAGCTGAAGCCTCCAGTTCGATTAAATTAAAACCGATTTCTTCTTTCGTCACGCTGATCTGAAAGTAAATATTTTTTTAATTTATTTGTAAAATAAATAATAATACGTAAATAAAAGCAGAAAAATTACCTCGTCAAATTCCTTTGCGAGTGCTTCGAATAAAGAAACTGGCGATTGTTGCATCCACACCAAATAATCTTTTATATAAAGTTGGTTCAGAACGTATCTGGGTTCGCAGGATTTATTAAAGAGACTATGTATCTCGCAGAATCGTTTAACGATATATTTCTTTCCTATTAAAGCAGTGAAATTACAGCGTTGTTAATTATATTTACAAGAATTTCTGAACTAATATATTATTATTGATAGAAATTGGTAAGATGGATTTTAATTTCGCATACCAAGTTTTAAAACTTGCTTCACGTCTTCGATTACTTTCATGGAAAGGTTCCAGTTTCTAAAAAGTGGGAAGCAGAAAGATCGCCTTAAGCAAGCTATCAATACTTCTTTGGGCTCTTCAAAACTCTAAAAAAATAGTTTGAAAATTTGTTAATGGAACATTATTTACTTCAAACTTAAAAACTTGAAAATAAAGCTATTTTAAACTTGAAAAATTTGAAACTGGACAATTTTTTAATTGGAATCTGATTATTACGTACTGTTCAAGACTGAAACATTTAAACATCTAAGATTTTTAATTGAATGTCTTCAAGCATATACAAGCAAATTCAAAGCAAGTAAATGTTGAAATAAAAGTTTTAAAATGTTTAAATTATTATAATAATTATTCTCCCCTTAAATTTGCTATTTACTTGTTTTTGAAACTCTCAAAACAAACTTTTCGGTTTCTTTGAAATATACAGACGTCACCAGAGACATTTTGAGTTAAAAGGCCTCAATTTTGATGTTTTTGCACAGCATTTGCCAAATATTTGTGAAATTTGGAAATATTTTTGAAATTATTGAAATCTTTGAAAAATCATTGAAATCTTTTAAATATATCCGAAATCTTTATGAAATATTTGAAATCTTTTGAAAATCATAGAAATCTCTATAAATTATTTAAAAAAAATTTTAATTGTTGAAATCTGTGGAAAATCACTGAATACTGTAGAATATTACAAATATATCCTAAATCTTTGCAAAACCTTTAAAATCATTGTGATATATTCGGGAAATCATGAGACTATTTGCGAAATCATTGAAGTTTTTGTGCAATCTTTTAAATCTGTCGAAAATCTTTGTGAAATACTTAGAAAACCATTTAAATCTTTGTAAAATATGCGAAATATTTGATGTTTCTGAAATTCTTTAAATCTTTGCGAAATCTTTGAAAGCTTTGGGAAATCATTGAAATTTTTTTAAAGTCTTTCAAGTCTAGCCGAAATCTTTGCGAAATATTTGAAAACTGTGAAATCTTTGCGAAATCATTGCACTTTTTGTGAAAACTTTGTCAAATATTTCTGAAATCTTTAGGAAACTGGGAAATATTAAGAATATTTTTCAAATATCTAGTAATATTTTGGAATTTTTTGAAATATTTGGGAAACAATTGAAGTCTTTGGAAAATCTTCTTAATATATCCGAAGTCTTTGCCAAATATTTGAAATGTTTATAAAATCTTTGAAATCTTTCGGAAATCATTAAAATCTTAGGGAAATCATTGAAATCTTTGTCGAATATTTGAAATGATTTGTGAAATTGTTGAAATATTTGAGAAATCATTGAAGTCCATAATTAAATATATCCGAAATCTGCGAAATATTTCAAATATTTGATAATATTTTTGAAATCTTTGTCATATATTTGAAATCTATGTAAAAACTTTGAAATTTTTGTATAACCTTTAAAATCTTGAGTATATATTTAGGAAATCATTGCAATCTTCGTGAAATCTTTCGAGAATCATTTAAATCTTTGTAAAATTTGAAAAATATTTTAACAATATTTGATAATATTTGTGAAATTTTTTAAATCTGCGAAATATTTGGGAAATAATTTATGCCTTTATGACACGTTTAAATATATCCGAAATCTTTGTGAAATCTTTGCGAAATCATTGAAGTTTTTGTAAAATCTTTCGAAATATTTGAAACCTTTGTGAAATGCTTAGAAATATTGATCCAATTGAAAAATCCATTATTAAAACAATTTTTAATATGAGGTTTTAAATATTTTTGAAACAAGAATTAATAATTATTAATTTCAAACTACAAGCGCCTGAAATTTAAATAAAAAAATACACGAACGATCTGCGACAATTTAATTAGAAAAAGGAGTTGAATTGTATAATTTCTCAGTCGAAGCACTAAGAATTAAACCATTTGAATTTGAATTGGAGGATCACGAAACTAGTATGATTTAAGATTCAAATTTAGAAAATTAGACATCAAAATGTTAAAAATGGAATATTTTACGATTCCAATTTTGGAAATTGGGTCAGTTAAAATTCAGAGGAATTTAAATTGAATTTTTTATTATTAAAAGCGTTCAAAATTAAATAATTAAATATTGAACACTTTTCAATTTGAATAATTTTAAATTCAAAGCGATTAAATTATGACAATTTAATTTTGGAAACTATATTGAATCTTTTAGTCAAAGCTTCTGAATTTATAGAAATTTAAATTGTTATTACATAAGAAAATTATTAGTTAAAATGAAAACTATTTAGAAACATCCTTTTAAAATAAAAAAATAAAAGAATTGAATCATTCTAAAAAAAAAATTAAAGGTAAATAGTCACTTTAAATTGGAAAAGTTAAAAATGAAAAAAATTCTTATACTCAACACTTTAAAATTTTAATTATTGTAATTAATTTTAGATCGTTTAAAATTAAAAGGTTTTAAATTGCTAATTGTACTTTCCAAAATTCAACCAAATCAATTTTAATTGCAAAATTAAGACCTATGAAAGGGAAAACTAAAAAATTTAGCACTCATCATGAAAATTCAGAACTATAAATTTTTAATTTTTTAATTTCAAATCTTCCTTCACAATTATTATTCATTTCAGAAATTTCAGAATAATTTTTTTTTATTTGCAGTGATTTATATGTTTAAATCTTCAACTAAAAATCGGACAATTTGATAATCTTACATTGCAAATTAAAAATAAAACTGCTTTATATTTAAATCTAAAATTATTAAATTCAAAACTATCAAGGCTTTCAATTTGAAACTTTAAAATATTTAATAGCGAAATGGTCCTGACATTTTGCATATTTGAATCTACAATATTGTGAAATTTTAAATTCGAAACCTCAAAAAATTAATAATATTTCTCTCCCGGCTTTATCTAAGAAATTTATCAATTATACCGTGCAGAATTTAAAACTTCACATTGCAATTGTAATCCTTCGAATAAAAAAAAACACAACTAAATTTAGAAACATAATTTTTTTCTCTAAAAATATTACCTGAAACCAGGAAAGAGTAGAGCTGAGTTTAGCAATTGTCCATCCACTCTCTACTGTATTTTCCCCTAAAGTTGTCCTGTTGTTATAGCAGCTGCCGAAAAGAATATCAACTAGTCCTAACGTAATGCTTCGAATTTCCTTATCATTCAGTAAATATTCCTTATTCGGGAGTTCCTTTAGAAGATCAACATCCTCCTCGCTAAAAGCTATTTCCTCCGACTTTAATTTATCCCACTCTGCTTCAAAGTTAATGTATTCATTAATTTGTTCGGGCTCTAAATATTCTGCGACATAGTGAGTGTCGTTGAAACTCTTCGTCTCGTGCTTTTCTCGAAGGCTTTTACGCAAAACTATGGGAGTTTTGTCGGGTTGAGGGAGGTCGATAATTTCTGCGAGCCACGGTTCCTGAATTTTAATAATTTAAAATAAATATCAAAATGTATTACATTAAAAAAAAACTTCCGTCATTTTTTCACTATCTACCTCAAAAGCGTCGAGAGCCCGGGAAATTTTATTCCCAAATCCATATTGCGGATAATCTAATGAAATCAGAGGTTCTTTCTCCGTAACATTTTGGGGTATGAACCATTCATCTGACTCGCTATTTTCTCCATCATCCTCTTTTTCTCCCTCATCCTCTTTTTCTCCCCCATCTGTTTTAGAATCAGCAGCAGGATTGCCTAAAGAAATATAATTACTAACTATTTTTTATAAATTTGACATTCATTTGCATACATTTTTGTATAAAACATGTGTTAATAGAATTTTATTTCAAATTATTGTACAGGATTTATTGCAGAACATGCAGAACTTTAACTAAGTTTAGTTTTAAATAGGTAAAATACTACATCCAATTTATTAAATTAATTTGTATGTTATAAATATTTAAAATAGATTCATACTGATAACTTCAATATTAGGAATATTGGTCTTCTTTTTTGGTGGTTGAAGAAGACTGCTTATCATGTCGAGATTTTCGAAATGTTCACCTTTATTTACTTTTGAAAATCGCATCGAAAAGGCTCCCTTTTCGCAATCATAAGTACCAGCAGATGCATCATTTTCTACTATCTCGCCAGGAAGATTTAATCTGTGTAAAATATTTGTTTATTCACAAAATCATTAAAAAAACTGAAATTTTAAAGCTTTCTAATTAAAATGTTAAAAACGTGTGAATTAATTTAAGTAAAGGAAGGAAACTTGAAAGCTTTCATATTTATACACTCAACTACCGATATAAGACCGGTTTCGGGCATGGCTTGCCTCGGCCGTCATCCTAAATCGAGAAAATTCAAACGTAAACGGGCAGGGTCGAATGGCGCAACCTGATGCAACTAACGCGATGAGAGTGCGGCCATCGAGCTGTTTGTCACGATTCGCTAAGTAACACAAGCGCGGAGGGGGAGGGCGGTCTTATATCGGGAGTCGATTGTATATGTTAAGAAAAATGATTTTTAGCAAAATTTTTTGATCCAGATTTTTTTATTGAATAAACATAATATATTTTGGTGATTACCTGAGGTAGTAGGGACTGGAGTAAAATCTAAAATCATTTCCTTCAACGTGAACTTCAGTGTCTTTGATATTAGCATACGGCGCATGTAGAACTATAAAAACTTCTTCGTCGGATTGGGTTAATTCGAAACGTGGAATTAACATCTTCAGGGTGGCACAAGTCTGGTTCACCTAAATAATATAGTGGAAATGGTCATATGCCATAACTCTCTTGAATTTAATTACAAAATATAATTTATCCTAAAATTTCAACAAAATTGGTTTTAGGTTTTTCATTTATTTTTAAATATTTATATCGTATCAAAATATTACACTGTAAAAAGAAAGGTAAAGTTTACTTTATAGTATAATTAAATATTTTTAATATTATAATTATTACTTCTAATTTGATTCTCAAAGCCATCATTTTAATATCCCACTGAACTTAATTAAATTTTTTTTCTAAAGTCCAAATAAAAAATCTTTTCATAATAAATGCTACCATAAACCTGAAATTTAAATACCTGCTCATAATTTGTTGCGATTAGAAAGTAAATTAGGAATATACTTTTAAATGGTCAAAGGAAATTTTAGAATAAAAGAAAATTACTTTTTGACTGCTAGCGTAATAATATTAAATAAAGTTCTTATAAAGTAAATGGAAACTAAATTTCTCTAAGATACAATGTCAAACACAAAAAAAATTGCATAATAATTCTGTAATTTTTAAGATAAATTAAATTGAAGGACTTCGAAATTATTTGTATGATAATCGTTAAATGCGAGGTTAATTTTTTCTTCGTGTTAAGGTTGAAATTGGAAAACAAAATAAAATTGAAAAAATTAATATCCGAATATATTTAAAATCTTAAGTTTTTAAAATCTAGTCACACTAAATATTGTTATATTGTTTAGAAATAAACTATTCAAATACCTTTTTACTGAAATAATTTGAAATTTATATGATTTGAGCGAAAAAACACCAAAAATATCGATAAAACGAAAATTAAAATGTTCGGTTTCCGTTTTTTGGCCGCCACTTTGTTTTAAAAATCGTAGATAAAAAAACTCAACGGATTTGAAAAGTTCAGAAAAGTTCCATTTTTAAACCAGAGTATTTGACAATAAATTCTTTGCCTTTTTATACAATTATTCAAGCTCAAGCGTAAGAAAGAAATTTATTCATTTCGGGACTTAATGGGTTAAATTGAAAGTTAAATTACTTTTATTTTAAATACATTTTTTTCAAATTTTAAATTATTTTTGTATTTTTTCAGAACTTCTAAACATCTTTAAAAATAATTCGCATTTTTCCTGTTATTAAAAAGAAAGTCCTGCCAGATTAAAAAAATTTCCTTACAATTTTTCAGATTTATTTCTCATAATTTTGTAAATCTTTAAATATTCTCTTAAAATTAATTTTTCAAAATAAAAAATAATTTTCAAATTTCCTATAGGAATCTTAAGTAAATTTTTTTTATTCTTCTAAAGCTTTTCACAATTTTCAAAAAGCTTCTAAATTTCTTATCCGAAATCTGCCGAAATCTATATTTTGTTTAAAATTAGGAAGTGGGCTATTTGCGCAGAAATTTCAGTGCAAATAGCCGGATTTCGTCGGTACACGTAGACTTCGTTTAAATTATTTGAAATCATTTACTTATCATCGAATCATTTATTTATACATCAAAATTCAACAGTTTAACTTAAAGAATAATGTTTTAAAATAGAAAAATTAAAATTGTAACGTTCAAAGTTCATTTTACTAAGTAACTGTTCTTTTTTTTGTAATAAAAAAAATTAAAATTGAATGGCTTAAAGATACAATATTTTAGACTGGAACAATATTGGATATTTAATAAAAGCCTTTAATTATTAATATATTATTTTAAAGTTACTGTAAAATTAAAAATATTTTCTGATGCTTCAATTGGGCGTTTTAATTTATTTAACTAATCTGGAAATTCTAAAATTGTTAAAGTGATTCTGAATCGTCTTGTAGAATCAAATATTATTCATTTTTTAATCTTTAAAGTACTGTTCATTTTGAAAAATCATTAATTGATTTATATGCACCCTTGATCAACTAAACATCTTTTTTATCCAAAAACTTCGATTTCAAAAGCTTCTGTTTAATTGTTCAAACCTTTAGAACTGCATTATGAAATTCTTTATATGAAAATGTAAGCTCAGAAAATAAAATGTGAAATATTATAATATTTTTAAAGTGAAAGATTTTCGAATTACGCATTCTGAACTGAATTATATCACAATTGAAAAAAATAACATTTAAAATTGCCGGTAAAAAATAAATTGAATGTAATTTCCTGATTTTTCTTGGATAATATTTAGGGGTTATACAAAGGGCCTTGAATTACCCATATATTTTATATGGGGAAAATTGATCAAAAGCTTCTAATTCCGATTTTTATGAAATCTAACGCCTACTTAGTATGGTAGCTTTTGACAGACTAGAAAAAGTAGTAAGTAAAATTCAAAATGGCGGCGATCACAATTTTCACAAAAAATTGAATATTTGTGCCTTTTCCAAGAAAATTAAATGATACTTTTTAAAAAGGCTCGTATTAAAGTATAAGTAATATTTTTTAACTTTAAGATTCAAAACTTTTGTTTGTAAAAAGTGTTATTAAATTTGAAGTATACACAATAAATATGTACAATAAAAAATATTTAAAAATTACAAATTGGTGGCTGAGCTAATAATTTCGAAAAAAACTCGCTTTTTTTAATTTTTAACGAAATTTTGTCAATATTGGTTAGTAAAGCAATTGCATCGGCAGCTAGAAACTAATGATGTATACATATTACAATTCTGAAAAATAAAAAATAAATCGCGTTCTGTACAAATTGAAAGATTATATAACAAACACATTTAGTGTCACACCTTAGTGATTTTCGCTGAAAATTATTATTTTTTAAAGAATTTTATCATACAATAATAATGTTTCGAAGGGGGCTTAAAAATTTCTCCAAAAAATTAAGTTGAATTTGGTTTTTAGGTTATGTTAGCGTTATACGCTGAAAATGAGTATTTTTAATCTAAAAATGATTATATTTCAAAAATTTTAAAATTTTCAACAATTATTTAGGATTTTTGGCTTTGTTAGCGTTTTTACCAGAATTCGAAATTTTTAAACAATAATTATTATATTTTAAAGCTTCATATACACCAAATCTTAGTGTTTTGAAACAAAAATAATTATAGTTCGAACAAGATTTTCCATTTTTGAAACAGTTTCAGCTTATTTTTCAGCATATATATTTCAGCAGTTTTTCATATACAATCAGTTATTCTAAGCAAAAAATTAACTTTTAAAGAAGTTTATTTTATGTTGGAAATTTACATCAGACATTGGTTATAAAAAAGGATTCAGTTTTAAGGAATGATTCAACTATTTGGTCGAAATTTATTTTTTTTGTTAAATTCAACTGATTGTTATGTAAATTTAAAATCCTGCTGGTTGTAAATTCAACTCTGTTCGTAAAATATCATTGAACCCAAAATTAATAGAAAATTTAGTTGAAAATTCATATTTTTCAATTAAAAATGTAACTGTTTTGTAGAAAACTAGACTTTTCGGTTTGAAAATTCGACAATTTGGTTGAGATTTTCTTTCTTTATTTTACTACAAATTCTTTCTTCGTTAAAAATTCATTCCTTTGGTTGGAAATTCCACTATTTTGTTAAAAATGCGTATTTTTAGTTGATAATTAATTTTGTAACTGAAAATTTAACTACTTGATTGAAAGTTGAACTCCTTTGTTAAAAATTAATTTTTTTCGTTGAAGCCTCATAATTTTAGTTAAAAATGTAACTACTTTCATGAAAATTTTTTTTTGATAATTTGTTTTAACTGTAAATTTAACTATTTGTTTACAAATGTAAGTGTTTGATTGCAAATTAACTTTTTTGTTTAAATTCGCATTTATTCGATTTTTTGCTTCAATTTGAACAATTTCGTAGAAAATTCAACTGCCTTGTTATCATTTTTGCTATTTTTTGTTAAAATGAAAATTTGGCTTTTCAAATTTTGGTCAGATATTTTTCTTTTTTAGTCTAAAAATTGAACTATTTAATTGAGAACTGATGTAATTAGTTAAAAATATATCTTTTTGGTAGAAAATTAATCTACCTGGTTGAAAATGACCCTATTTCGTTTTAAATTTCGTCTTTCTTGATAATTCATATTTTGAAGTAGAAAACTAATTTTCTTGATTGAAAATTCGACTACTTGGTTGAAAGTTGAACTATTTTCATGACAATTCATTATTTTTATTGTAGACTCACTATTTTAGTAAAAAATTAACTACACTTTGCTTTAATTTTGGTTTGAAAATTAAATATTTAAATAAAAAATTTAACTATTTTGTAGAAAAATTATCCGGTTTGTTTAAAAACTCAACTGTTTGGTTAAAAAATCATGCATTTTGTTGAAAATTGTTTGTAACAATTATTATGGGTTTTTTTTTGTTGAAAATTTGTTGTTACTACGATTATTTTGATACTTCCCATAAAGCAGAAACCTTGTATAGATTAAAGAACACATTTTCGCAGAGGAATCGAATATTACATTTAAACATCAGCTTTACAGTGTTCTCGAAAATTTCACGCTGATCATTTCTACAACGAAAATTTAAAGTCAGTTAAAAATTCCAAATTATAGATTTTTTTCAACGTTTAACAATATATTGGCAACGTTTTGAACCTATGCCTTGCTACAACTTCAAATCAATATCAAATACACTTAGAGGTTAAACTCCAAAAACTTGGAAGGTCGAAAAAATGCGTATGCATAATTACATTTTATGGTTAGATCAATATTTATGCATTCATAAATGAAATGACAGCATTATTATAACATAAACTGATCAAATGAGATATTATTTGTCTGAAATTGGTGACAAATCACACTGAAAAATTAAAAACAAAACCCAACAGAAGTGAAGAATGATGTGTTTACCTCGTATTCCAGTATGAAATATAAATGCACTCACTTTTATAGAATAATATTCCTCGACGTAATTTCACGCATTGTTTAAAAATTCAAAGTAGATTTAAAAGACAATCGCTATCATGAACAATCTAGAAGCACATGTGATGTGAATTCGTAAACACATAAGCAGATACATGAGGATGTGCGCATGCGCGCACAGTCAAGACAAAAGGGATCGTCGATAATATCGTTACCTGTGTTGTTCATTCTAGATAAGGCAAATTTTAAAAGTCAAAATTTGATTCAAAATAATTCTGATAAATGGTCTAGGCATACAGTAGTTACGTGCAGAAATATTCAGATGTTTTAATTTTAATTCAAGCCTTCAATACTAAACGATTAAAATATTTGAGGCAGTTTCTCTTTCTACAAAGGGTTCTTTCTGCTTCGATAGGATGACCAGACGTCCTGCAGTATCAGGATATGTCCTGATTTTTTATCGCTGTCCTGATATCCTGATTTCTTAACAATGTCTTGATTTCTCATGCCCGAAAACGAAAATCCACTATTTTTAATGCCAGGACCAACATTTTATTCACAAGTTCTAAGAGCGCAGAGTCTCAATGTGATTGTTCAATTCAATTTCAAAATGTTGAGATATGTGTGGAAGTTTACTGTAATATTAATATTTAAAAAGAAAAAAAACATCGAATTGCCTAAATACATTGGAAGTTTTGAAAAGTATTTTAAATAAAAAACATGTTGTACATATTGTACTCAATTATTTAAATGAGGGTGTAAAATAAGGACGAGTTCATTAGCCAGCTATTTTCGATAAAATTTCAAAAAGTAAGAAAATTTTGAAAATTTTTTAGAACATTTTTTCCAAGGTTTAAAAATTCCGTGTACGGCTGTTCATACTAAACGAAAAAGAAAACAATTCTTCCTTACAACTTTTTTCGATAAAAAGAATGAAAGAAAGTTAAGATAAGAAAAATGACGATTTCTTGAAGCCTCACAAGATTATCATAACAATTTTTTGAATTTTCTAGAGAAATCGAAAATAAAAATTTGGATCGAATGAAAAATAATTAAAAATCCAAACTTTCATTTTGCGGACAAAATATGTAAGATAAGAAAAATTATGAGTATTAATTACTTTTTCATAGGAAGCGTAATTTTAGTTGTATTCGAAGAAATACTATTAAAAATAAAAATAAATAAATTATTGGACAAACGAAATAAGGTGCGAAAAAAATAAATTAAAAAAGTTTTTCACCCAAAGAAGAGATACAAATTTTTTGTTCATCGTTTTTTGCTGGAATGCATAGTTTTTCTTTTAATCGTGAAGAGTAAAATTAAAAATTAAATTTTTGGAAAAACGACGCAAGGTACGAAGAAAAATTAATGGACAAATGTTGCACACCAAAAAAAAATATATAATTTTTATTACCATTTTTTTATGGAACGCGTATTTTTTGTTTTAATCATAAGAAATACAACTAATAATAAAAAATTCAATTTTTGGACAAATGACACAAGCGATAAAAAAATTAGTAGACAAAAATTACTCATAGAAACAAGAGCTACAAATTTGTCATCTATAATTTTTCGATAGTTCGCGTAGTTTTTGTTTAACTCGTAAAAAATATTGTTCTAAAAATAAAAAATTTAATTGGTTGAAAAACGACCTAAGGTACGAAAAAAATTAATAGGCGAAAGTTGTTCACCCGACAAAGGTGAAAAATGTTCAAAAACTTGAGTATTTTTTTTTAAACCTTTACGATTTTTAAACAGCTTTTTTAATTCTCTGGTAATACATATAATCATAATATTATCATCATCATATTTTTATATTTATTATTAAATATACATATACAATATACATATACACACACGGGAACCCATTTTAATCTATAATTCCAAATATCCTCTAAAATATTTTATCTACGAAGAAATGGTTCGGACAAAGGTTGACCAAGGCCGAGGGGGACACTTGACTGTACCATCAATTTTGACCTTGAGGTCAATTTTCAAGGTCACATGCAGGTAAGAGACTTTTCTTAAATGAGAGCCCCTATTTTTGACTGCGGAAAACAGGTTTTTACGAATGTGTCTATCTGTCTGCACGTATGTCTGTCTGTTTCCACGATAAATTTGGAAAAAATTAATCTAGTCGATTAGCCTTTGGTACAATCTTTCAGTGTCC
>JAWWLR010000002.1:58280607-58291225 GCA_035041075.1 Acraspis erinacei
AAATTAATTGAAAATCGATTAAGAATTGGGACCTACAGGTTATTTTGAACATCGTCTTTTCATTTCGCCCCACTGTGCGGTCTACCCCGTAGATAATTGAAAGAGGAAAATGCCATTAGGATTATTTTAAAGGATGCTTTTAAGTAGTATATGACCGTATGTGTATACAATTTCAAACCTTTTTTATCATAGTATTTTTTTAGAGAAGCGGTATTATATTGCGGAAAATAGTATTAGATTTTTCTAAAGAACATTTAATGTAATGGAACCATATTCAGAGGAATAGGGTTTATATTTGCACCCTTTTGCAGTTATATAATTCACATATCTTGATAAATATACTACAATAAAATAGGCGAACCTTTTAGTTTGCAAAATTTTGAACCATCCCTTCTTCGCATGAGAAGTTCATAAAAAAAAATGTAGACAAAATTTTCTTTAAAACCTGAGATTTTCATAAGCATGTGTAAGATTTTGCATTGAAACACAAAATGCACCCCCTTCCGTCTCTTTCCAGGACATAAATATAAAATAGACAAGTATTCCCCTAGCTTACAAGATAGAGAATAATTCCTGAATTACGATCGATAGACTGAGTTGTAGTTCTAATATGCTAATATTATGTTCTGGTAGAAGCGCAGAAAATTCAAAACAGGAAGTAATGAAAAACTAAAGTAAATTAGATACATGACGGGTATTTATGGAGTACGGCCTCACGTTAGAAGAAAAATCGCTTGAGTTTAAAAGAAAAATTAGCTAAGAGTCTCAGGGTTGGTTGGATATTAAAAATCAGACCATGAAAAATATTGAAACCTCGTATGCAGGCTGTTAATTGTTATCGCAAGAAAATGCATTTGGGCACATTAGTGGATTCATCACTGGCTGAGTTGACTTTATGAATTAGTGGTCCACGTATCGTTTACATCACTGTCTGGCACAACTACTTTGTATTGCGACAGTTAATGGTCTAGTGGAATAACATTTACATCTGGGATGAGATACTACTCATTATTACATCTAATGATTCTAAAGAGAAAATGCAGAATACTAAAAATGTACATTGCAGGGTATGTGAATTATGGAAATGAAAATAAATTGAAGATAGCTGTGTCAGGCAACACTGCCCTTTCCATAAGTTAAATGCATTCTATCGCAGAAGAAGCAAGGGAAAAGGAAAAGATTCACGCTCCGTTTACTTCCTGCTCCGTCGACTTACACTTCAGCAACGCTATCTCAGCTCGTTAGTTTTGTGACCAACTCGTAAAGTTACAAATACATTGCACTATTGCCATAGCGTAAAACGAGTAACGTATGGAATTAATTGTTAGAGTGTTTTAAAAAATTGTTTTGCGCCAAGGGATGAACTATATATTTTGGCTTCGTCGCCCAAGGTTTTCTTCCACAAATGTCCAATTTCATATAAAATCGGGCAGTCTGAGACGTATTTTTTGTTTTTCACAGATTACTTTTTTATGTATAAACATCTTATACCTCGATATGGGGAGTCACATCTGAGAAAAGTGAAACCATGGCTCGAAAGTGTAACCCAAGGTTCTCACACACCGAAACGTTGCAAGATGCAAGGTTCTGACACACCGAATACCTTATCTTCGTAAGTATTTTTCTCCATATTGATATGTGTATGGAAAAGGGAAAGTTATGAAAGTGTACGGAAGATGTTTACACATAAATCTGTCTTGGGTCGTAGTTTAGGGGGCACAGGATGTTTTTTCATGAACTTAGGGCTACCTGAATATTTAGATAAGTTATGAAAAACTGAACGAAAGTTTTCTGCGAAAAGTCGGATCTTGGAAATACATTAATATAATTTAATTTTCTATATGGCAGCTTGCGTACATTTTTCGAATAAGAAACTAAAAAGTCCACTTTTTTAAAATGGCTAATTTTGAAATTTGTTGGATTCATCGTAATATGAGGAAGATATCCCTTCATATGCACAAACTCTTTTATTTTATAATGTAAAATATTGGCTGAAATAATTTCGCCGAAAATTAAAAATTCCCCCTTAAAAGAAAGATTGAAATTTAATGTTTTTTATATCTGTTAGAATTACATATTATTTTATATCGTGCATACTGCATGCTGCATATATTTAAATTTAAAAGAGCTTTTAAAAATGGTAAGTTATACGCGCATAGAGTATAACTGTAAAATAGAATAATGAAATAAAATAATTTCGGGAATTCATACACTAATTTCAAGAATTTATTCATTTCTAAACACTTAAATTTCGCTAATAAACATTTTTTGTAGTTTTTTTTGTAATTTAAAATTTCGGAAGTCTTCATTTTTGCAAATTTTCTATTTCGGTAATTATATTTTCGGTATTTATCAACATTCGGGATTTTTCGGCAAAATCATGTCTTCCCGTTCATGTACTTAGGGAAACTGATAAATTTCGAAAAAATAAAATACAAGTTTCATAAATTGAAGATAATGTTAGGAAAATTCTGTTACAAACTTCGTAATCTTAAGTTACAGTTAGAGAATTTTTTGATACATTGTATCTGAAACTTCCGAAACTTTTATATAAAAAGTTTTACGTTTTAAGTAACGGAAGTTTTATGTCGTTATATTTAACAGAAAATCAGGAAACTCTTTTCGCAATGTGTAATGTCGGATAATTCAGTAAGAAATTTAGTAAATTTAGGGTGCCGTTAAATAAAAGTTTCGGAAATTTCGTGGAGTTTTTCATTCGTTTTTTTAACGTTATAACTTTGTACATTTCAGTATATTTTTTACAAGTACCGATTTACAGAATATATTCATTATTTATTTATTTAGTTTCCTTTCCGTTTTGAATTATTATCGATCTTAGTAACAAGTAAAATTAATCAAAAGAAAACAGCAAGAATCACAATTTCATTAATTTTCTTAAATTTTAAACCTTAACGATCTGCGTTTTCTAAATTTCGTGACTGCATATTTTAAAAATATATGTGATTTTAGCTTCATTAAGAGATAAAACTATAAATGTTTACAAAATATTGATATTTTGTAGAATTTATTTTATATTATAAAAAATCAGTTTTTTGTATAAAAAATAGTTTAGCGAGGACAAAACTTACAGGAAATCTCTCTTACATGCCTATGAGTCTAAAGAAAAATCAAGAAAAACCACAAAGGCGGAAACGAAAATTAAATTATGCCAATTTGTTCCCAAAATACATCTATTTAAAGAAAATATTAGTTATTTTTTTAGAATTCGCCTTAATATTCAAGTAGCGCTATTATTATTTTATTCAAAACTTTTACTCTGGTGAATCCGGTTATACATCATAGCCACGGACTAAGTCGATTGGTCGATGAGATTAGGATGTTATAAGTTAATTTAATACGCTACTTGAAACCTCGTGCGATGATCTTGTAGGTATACAATTACGAGCGGATGCGAGCGTTGAAGGTGACAACAGTCACCTGTGGATCATTTCTCAGAGCTACCATTTCTTAGAGCGACCATATATTTATATTTAATTTAAAACTTTTACTCGGGTGAACCCGGATATAATCCATAGTCACGGACTAATTTAAGTGACTGACGAGATCATGATGTTATAAGTTAATTTAATACGATGCTTAAAAACCTCCTGTGATGATGTAGTAGGTATACAATTGCGAGCGACCGCGAGCGTTGGAGGTAACAATAGACACCTCTGGATGTTTTCTTAGAGCTACCATATGCCACTCTACAGGTTTTTAGTAGCTTATTTCAAGAAAGTTTCTTACAATACGACAGGGGTTTAATGAAATCGCCTTCTGAGCTGCTGCCAGTACGCTACTGGCTCCTAAATGTTCAAGACGATCAATGCATCTTACGTGCCCATTGTCTGGAGTTGAAATCACAATGGAATAAATACATGCATGATTCATATTCCTGCTTATGGTCTTTACTTCATGTCTTAACTGGATATACTTCTCAATCTTGGTTGTGTAGGTTGACTGCAAATTTCCGTTAAGTGGACAAGCAATGTCGATGATGTTCTTTTTCTCCCATTTTTTTAACCTTCTTTTTCCTATTGCCCATAAAATTTTCATTACCCCTGCTGCTTATATGAGTTGTATGATCTCCATTCTTTTGCAAAATATATCTCAAATATTTAAACTCCTTCACTTCTTCTATCTTTATTCCCTTCCACCTCCCCGCCGATTCTTTATATCTCCCATCTAAGTATTTCTCTAATACTGTAATTAAGCCCGCCTTCCCTTCTTCATCCGCTGCCATCAGCACTATGCCGTCTGCGTATGCCAGTGTATATATCTTTACCGTCCCTATCCTAACTCCTCACCAACCTTTTCTCTTCATTTCTTCTTCCAAGTCTGATATTCATGTATTAAATAAAAGTGGGCTCAGAGGAAATCCTTGCCTCACTCCTCTCACGAACCAGAAACTATCTCCTACTTGCTCTCCTAACTTTACCCTACCCTTTTTCCCTTTTATTCCTCTTATTTACTAGATAGTTCAGAATATATATGTTGACCATCACCTCCATTCCTTTACTAAACCCTGTCTGATTCGGAGGCTGCATCTTTTTTTTCTCCACTTCTTTCTTCAATCTCTCCGAAAAAAACAGTTACATATACTATATACAGTGTTGGCATCCACGCTACACCCCTACAATCTTTAACCTCATCTCATTTGGCTTTCTTCGCCATTCTTATCACTACTCCTTCTTGCCATAGCTCTGGCCACCGTTCTCCTCTCCATACTCGAGTACACATTATCCATTCCCATTCCTCTAGTTATGTCGCTCCATATTTCCATACTTAACTTGGAATCCCATTTATACCAGGTGCCTTTCCATCCTTCATTATTCCTAACACCTTAACTATTTCCTCGCTTGTTATGTCCTCCTATATTCTTCGCCATTACCTTTCTCTTTTCTCCACTTTCTTAACTCCTTTCTGACCTCCTTCTTTTTCTATTTACAATCCTCATCCCATTCATTTCTATTTCCCTCTTCACTAACTTCACTTTTGTTTATGCACTCTAATCCTCTTTTAATTCTCCTATAATTTTGTCCATCTCCTCGTCCACATTTCCCTCTCCCATTATGATATTTCTTACCTTTTCTCTAAACTTATCTTTCACTTGCCTTGACCAATCCCCTTTTTCCTACACTCTTTACCTTTGCCCCCTCTTTATGAATATTGCTATTAATTTTGTCTCACTCTGATGTCGCAATTAAGGAAAACTGATCCGCATCAATATAATCACCTACCTCTAATTTCTCGATCTTCTCTCTTACCTCGTCATCCACTATCACATAATCAATTACCGTTCCCCTTTCTCCTCCTGGCCGCATATATTCTTCTTCCTCATCTCTCTCTATATTTGCGTTTAAGACAAACCATCCTAACTCCTCCAAGCTCTTTAATAACTTCTTAGCCTCCCCATTCAGTGAGGGAATCTTTTTATTTTCTTCCTCTCTCATCTCCACAGTCCTTTCCTCCTCTATCTCCTGTTCTAGCATTGGAATCCCCGCCTATTATAAACTTAATCTCTCATTTATTTTCTCCCATCACTTCTTTCAACCCCTCTGCTTTCTCCTGCATATCTACGTTTAGATAAACCCTCACTATGTAGCATTCTTTATGTGTAGCCAAAAGCACTTGCGTCGACAAAAGTTTCGAAATACATTTCTAGCTTATTTCGCGAAGAAAATGGAGCCTATTCTTGACAAAATGGTCAAAATGTGCGTTTATAGTAATTGTAAAAATTGTTTAAAAAATTAATACTTTTTTAATCAATTTGAACAAAATTACACAGAGGATTCAGTAACATTACATTTTTAGTGTTTGCGCAAAACATGGCGCTATTCGTGAATTAATGTTAAAAATGTGAATTTGCTTATAAATATTGTTTACATAATTACCAGTTGTTGTTAATTTGAAAAAAGTATCAGCAAGGAGTCATTGACAAGATATTTTTGGTCGATTCTGCCAGAAAAAAATGGAGCCTATTTATTGTGACATACGAAAAGTGTATATTTGTTTCTGACAATTGTTTAAATAATACAGGCAAGAATCAAATATTTTTTTATAAACATAATTAGGCATACATTCCTCCCATATTCTATATAAAAACTGTTAATTTCAAACAACTGAGCTGTCGGATCGAAGAAGGACTCATAAACTTATTTCTCTGGGAGTGGGAGGATCCATGGATCTCATCTTCAATTTCGAAGATTTCAATATTTGGAACCACTATTTTGAATTAGCAATCTTGAATGCAAAATTTCGAAATTGTGGCTTCAGGCTCGTTATCAGAGATTCCAAAAAACCCCGTGCGGAGATTTTCAAGTTCATATATCCATTTTTTCAAAATTTTGTAAACGCCATCTTGAATTAGGACATTTTAAAATTCTGACTTCAGAATTTTAATGGGCGACCCCAAAGTCCCATGAGTATGAATTTTTTATTTATTATATTGAATAAATTCTTCAAAAATTAAATATTTAAAAAAGGGAATTTTTTACGTTTATTTATTTATCTAAAAATTATTATAAATAATTATGTAAAATAAACTGTATCTTTGTGTTCTCTTACCAATAGATTAGCAAAGGAATAATAAAAAACCAACCTAAACACATTAGAAATTAATTAAATATAAAAAATCTGAATCGAAGTTGGGGGTCATCCACATTACCACCGTGCAACTAAGGGTTAAAGCAAAAAAACCTGGATTTTTCGGAAACATTAATTTTAAATCTGTTTTAAAGTATTTTTAAATGAAATTTCAGAGAATATAGTTTGAAATGTCCTTCGCATAATAGAGCAGAAGTAATTCAAACATTTATTTGAATGGTTGTAAATTTTTTCTGATTAGTAGTGCTGATCGGACTTCTCTAACTTTTAGCGTTTCGTTTATCGAGCGAATTTTGAGCAACAAAAAACTTCCGGTGATATAGTTACTAACAACACTACAAAGTAGTTTTTTGGGAAACTGTAGCCTAATCCAATTGATATTCGAAAAAATATTAAAGTCTCAAGAGGATGGCAGCTAGGCGAATCGCGCGCGGGCTGTAGCGAGAGTTTCAGATCCGATTCATAATTTAGACAATAGAATGGTTTTATTTTGGAGACAAGCTGTACAGGAGTAAAACAAAACGCGAATATTTCTATACTTCAAATTCGTAGAATTGAAAAAAGTGAAAGATCGAAAAAGTACAAGTGTCTTTCATTCCTGTTGCAATAGAGCGTTAGTATTACTTGGCATAATATTAAATGAATAAATTAGTTGAAATTATTTATTATTATTTATTTAAACATGCTACTTTCATACTACTTGATTACTTGATTATTTTTTATTTTTTGCACCGGTGAATTGTAATATAAATCGGATCTGAGACTCTCGCTACAGCCAGCGCGCGAGTCGACTAGCGGCTATCGATTTGAGACGTTAATAATTTCTTGAGTAGCAGTTCGATTTGGCCACACGTCGGAAATTTTTTTTTTTTAATTTTGTTTAAAAATAAATTGTTGAATTCCTTTGCTCTATCAGTCGCAGGTCACTTCGAACTACGTTTCCTGGAAATGTTATTGAAAAACTAAAAAAAACTGACTGAATGAGCATAAGTAGAAGTGAAAAACGAATTAAAATTAATTTTTATGTGAAACACCTAATGCGTCGGTACGGGTGTTAGAGCAGATGTTGCGTGGGATTATAAATTCTAAAATATAACAAAGATTCTAAATGAGGATTCGATATAACAGAAATTACTATAACTGACAGTTAGGGCAAATAGAGTTTATATCACCGGAAAAATCAAAAACAGAAAAATTATGAAATATCGCAGTTCGGCAATTTGATGTTCTGTCAAATAAAACTTAGGTTAAACTCACACTTCACAACTCACAACTCGCACCCCACAACTCACAGCTCAGGGAACTCACAACTGACAGTTAATAACTCACAACTCAGGGAACTCGGGGAACTCATAAATCAGGGAAATGACAGGAGGGGAACTAGGGAAAATGAGTTGTAGAGGAAATGAGAGGGTAAGTGAGGAAAGGAAAATTTTTGTGGATTTCGTAGTCCTGGACAGAAAACCTTATAATTTCGGTCAGGTGTCCTTCTGTCCGTCGATCCCGATGTTCTTCGAGAAGGGGGAATGAGAGAAATTCCTGACCCATAGCGCGCAACTCAATACTCAATTTTCAAGGAACTCACAACTCATAGTCAAAATCTCACAACTCAGGGAACCCGGGGAACTCATAAATCAGGGAAGTGATGGGAGAGAAACTAGGGGAAATGAGTGGTAGAGGAAATGAGAGGGAACTCAGAATCGGAATATTTTTTAGGGTTTCGTAGTCCTGGACAGAAACTCTTATAATTTCGGCCAGGTGTCCTTCTGTCCGTCGATCCCGATGTTCTTCGAGAAGGGGGAGTGAGAGAAATTCCTGACCCATAGGGCGCAACTCATACTCACTTTTCAGGGAACTCACAACTCAAATTTCGCAAATCGTGTGGGTAGGAAGTTTCAAGTGGGTGGAGGGGAAATATGGGAATGTAAGGAGTACGGTCAATGAGATTGGAGGAATGTAGGGGGAGCAGGAGGGATAAAATATTGAAGGTGGTAGTTTGCGTGACTTATTTACATCCTAACAATCTACCTAACCGCCTTCTTTTCGACTTAATGCGCCTACTTCAAACCATTTTTAATAATAATTTTTTCCATAGCTCGCGGAATCGTCTCGTTTGCTGGTCTTCTTCACGGTCAACCCAATGTATTTGTGGTGGGTGCTGGCAAGGTTATTATATTAGTCAAATGGAATCCTAGAGAAAATGATCGAAATCCTGAATGGGGAAATTTAATAACTGTAGACCCAAATATCCCCAGCAACATTTTGAATTATGGAACCATCGACCCGTTGAACAGAATCACGTTTGGTAAATAAAATACTTCATTTAAAAGTAGTCTTAAGGTAAACACGAGGGGAAAACAACTTATAAAATCCGGTCAAGGAGAGGTGAATTACACTGGATTTTATCAGATTACCCTGGATTAAGTTTATATAACAATTTGCGCCGGATTATCTAAGATTATTGCGGATTCCATTAGATTACACTGGATATATGAAACAAAAATTTTAATTTTTCTACCGAAAAGGACGTCATTTCAACAAAATACCTCAAGTTTCGACAAAACAGATAAATTTTCAAGAAAATTTATACTTTTGTAATTATACGTTTCAACCACATCTTTTAATTTTCAACCAAGTATGGACAGTCGAATTATCAGTTTAAAAAAATTATTTTCTGTCAAAAAAAGTATCTCCAATAAAATAGATCAATTTTTAACTAAAGAAATAATTTTTAACAAAAAATATACATTTCAACCATAAGATACACATTAACAACAGAAAAATATTTTCTACTAAAAAGTTAATAGCTACATTTTCAGCTGAAAAAAATCCAGCCAGAAACATGAATTTTCATTAATATCACTAAATTTTTAATATAATTTTTTGGACTAATAGTTTTCAACTAACTAAACATTAATTTATCAATCAAAAATGGAATAGCTACATTTTCAGTCAAAAAGATTAGTGTTTTAGAAAAAGACCATACATATAAATTGTCAACTAAAATGAAAGATTTTTAATAAAGAAAAATATTTAGAAATTATGAAATTCTCTGCAAAAATATAATTTTTTAATAAAATAGTAGAAGTCTCACCTGAATTACAAGATGAATTTTCAATAAACAAAAGTTTATTTTTTAACGTAAAAATGACACCTTTTAACAACATTTTTTAATTTTCATAAAAGCAGGGATAGTCAAATTATCAGTTTAGAATATTTATTTTATAGCATAAAAGTATTTTCAATTAAATAGATCATATTTAAACTAAACAAATAAATTTTCAAGCAAAAAGCCATATATTTTAAACAAAAAAGAATAATGTTCTACAAAAACAGGGGATTATTTCACAAAATAAATCAGTTTTTAACTGAAGCATGAAATTTTCAACCCAGAATATTAACTTTTTCCGGAAAAAGACGAATTTCCAACAAACCATAGAACTTTTCAAACATGTATTTGAATTTTCATTTATCAAAAATAACTTTTTAACTAAAATTGTTCAACTTGAACCAAAAAATACAGGGTTTTAACCAAATAAGAAATCGAAGATTTAAATTTTTAGATATATGAAATAATTTTCAACAAAATATCTGAATTTTCAAGCCGGAAATTTTCAACAATATCATTAAGTTTTTAATATATTTTTTGCGACTAAGGGTTTTAAACAAAATAAACATTACATTAAAAACGAAATAATTCGACTGTCAGTTGAAAAAATTACGACTTTTTGACCAAATACAACAATTTTCAACAGAATATTTAAATTTACCACTAAAAATATCAATTATGATCTGAAAAATAACTAGCTAAATTTGTTTTTAAGAAAACTAATTTTCAACAGAAAGATACGTCATATATTAGTTTTTATTTTAATGTTCAAGAAACGATTTGTAACTATTTATAATACCTGCATACGTAAATTACTCCGATGAAATGAATTACTCCGATGAAATGAATTACTCCGGATTACAGAGTAATTAATAGGATAATTGCGAAGGATGTGGATAGCAG
>JAWWLR010000002.1:58385991-58396792 GCA_035041075.1 Acraspis erinacei
CTTTTCACGCTATACTAGGGCATGCCAGATGTGGCACCGAACGAGGTCATGATCGAGGTCACGACCAAGGCCATGACTGAGGCCACGACAAAACGTCTGAGTTTACGGTTACTGAATTGTTTATAAGTATATAATTCATTGCATTATTTCAATCTTTCATTATAAACGTTTCTATGCTCTACGACTGTGTTTGTGATACTTCTGGTCAATAGTGAGTTTACATCAGTAGCTTTTTCAAAGATGAAAATGTATATTACTCATACGGCTGACTTTTTCACTTTATAGAACACAAAAAGTACTAACCTGCACAGTAAAACTAAATATAATTAAAGTTATATTCTAATTAATTTCAGATTTGACTTGAATTAAGGAAGTAACTGAATTTAAATATGCAAACTATCTTGAGCACAGCACTAACTGATCTTAAATAAGAAATCAGCATTTTTCTACTGGCATAAGCCATAAAGTAAAGCATGCTCCTAAATTTCAATATTCAGTTCTGAAAGTAACTTGAAGGTAACCTTAAATAACATTTAAGGCTTTTGTTACCTAAAATAAAGGAATATACGTTCCTGAATTTCAGGTTCATAATACCTTGCATGACGTTACAGAACGCTTGCGCGATTATACATCTCTTCGCCATTTATACTCCTGCTCCAATACTCCACGTCGCGTTGGTCAGTGTCGGTTGTGATACTTTTCCATCATTCGTGGAGTTTTAGTTTCACGGATTTAAAAGAGTGCGGTTGAAAAATCAGTTGCAGTTGTCAGCTATTACTTGGATTATTAGACCCATCAAAATAATTAAATGATTATGAAACTTTTGACTTCGTAACGTGAGCGTCCTTTCGATACATTACTTAACGCAATTTTCCCAATATTTTGGACCTCACCTGTACCCCTTATACCGTTTTTTCATTTTTCCTACTTTTCCTGTATTTTCTTGCAAGTTAGAAACCCTGCTTCTATATTATCTAAAACTAATAACTATACAAGAACAAGAAAGGAGTGGCGGTTAGGCGTGAGCAATTTCTGGTTTTAAGTTAGAATAATACCTATAATTTCCGTTAGGATAGTGTATTAACTTAAGGTTACATTAGCTTTCAGTATACATATATTCTTAATTTAAGGGCGTGCCTATCTGAATTTCAGGTCGTGCCTCCCTGAATTCCCTCAATTTAATGTTCAGATGTAATTCTTAATTTCAGATTCCCTATGCATCTTTTTGTGACATCTTAAAGTAAGCAGGATTTTCGACTTAAATTAAGTAATTTTTTTTTGCTGTGTGAAATACTAATGCTGATCGCCCCTAAAAAAATATTCAAATCGGTGCAAAAATGTATTTTGATTATATTAAATCGACAATGGACTCTTCTTCAGATTTATTTCTTCTCCAAGAAAATTTTTGGCTTACGTTTGAATTTCTTTTTCCCCACTTTTTATTTTTAAAAATATATTTATATAAAACATACCATATAAATGAAAGAAAAGACACAACGACAAAACACCACAGCCAGATATGATTGCATTTCGAAGCAGTCTTATTTTTTATCTTATCCAAAGCAGTACCCATTAGTTTCAACTCTCCTAAATCTAAATATACCTTTGTGGCAAAATCACCCACCTTAATCGTGTCTAAATGAACTTGTAAGTTTTTGAGAAATATTTCCACAGCGTTTTCAACGTTAACCCTAAATAAATTCGACTTAGGCAAGAAGCCAATGTCGCCATATTTTTGTAAAGGTTTGAAGGTCGCCATATTGGAAGTTACTAGAACACAGGATGAATTCAATTTGATCCACCCAGAATTATTCAAGGTCATTTGAATACTTGGTTCGCCTACACAAGAGATATTGATTGAATCCTGTGAAGTGGTGAAGATCCACGAATTTTCATTATCTAGTCTGTGCCAAACAGTCTCTCTAAACTTGATCAGTTTCACAGTGCAAACCGCTAAAAAATCGTCCCTGCGATTAGAAAGCAAGGCACTCTCACAAGTATTTGGTAAATCTAAGTCGATAATCGCACTTGGAACTGAGCATAATTTTTTTCCTTGGGATGTCTTGCAGTTTTGAATCTCATATTCTTTAAATGGTATGTATGAGTGCTGATGTTCTTTTATAGCTATAAAATCTTCCATTGGTTCTACAAAGAAATAAGTATTTTTATTTCCCAATTTCATGGGCCAAGGAACCAACCTATAAAGGTTGTAGCTGTCCTTTTCTATCATAGGAACTTCAATATCGTAGATCAGCTGTCCATTCTGAACAGATATTTTAGAATCGCTTATACTGATGATGTCGTTATAATTACGAAGTTTAAGATGTACATCAGCATTAGGAAATTTATCTTCAGCATATTTTAAGGCATTTTTAAGAATGTTTGGTGTTAAAATGGATGGGTGAATTTGACGTTTTTTTGCGAGACGCACTGCCTCTTCCAATATTTTCATTTCCTTTTGCCAAAGGTGAAATAGGTCACTAAAATTATCTGCATCCCAATCGTGGAGTGCATTCTGAGTCATATTATTTAATGTATCTGGAAATGTAAATCCAAATGAAGATTGGTATATTCTAGGAGAAATGCTATAATCATCGTTGACATAAGAAAATCGTTCATCGGTGTTAGATCGGATTTGTGCGTATATGAGGCGATCTTCGAAATTAAAATCTCCATATAAGCGAATTGGTCTTTCTTGTAAGCGGAATACATCCGTGTTTAGTCCCAGTTTTTGGATAATGCGATTTTGTTCTGACGGTAGTTTTTCCATTATGGAAGTGTACGTAGTGCAGATTGATGACTTCCATTCATCACAATTGCGAGATGGTAGAGAGCTGAGTTCAATATCAAACTTTACAATATAATTTAAATTGAGGTAAACGATGATTCTATAGCTTTTTATGCTAATTGCAATGTCCCCCATGTCCTGGAAATAAAGTCCGGATTTTTCCACAAAATTTCCGATTTTGTAGTGTGTGCCAATGGTGCTGATCATTTTGAGCATGAGGCAAAATCTGAAATTTAATTAGATGCTTTTATACTGAATTTCTCAAAATGAGTATTCCTATTTATTCTTTAACAACAACCCTACCGATAGAAATCTCAGATTATTCTATGGCGAAATAGCTTGGCCCGTTTGAGGCTATCTGAAGGTTTGATTTGAATGATTTAGCCTCAGAGATAATCAGAGAGATTTGGAGTTGAATTAACAATTGTTGTCTGTTCTTGCGTATCTATTTCCACTTACGAGATACGTTACATTAATATAAATTTTGAAGATTTAAAAAAAACTAGATATTTGAAATAATTCAAAACCGCAGATTCCGAATTATTATTTTTGAGGCTGCTAACTTTGAAATTTAAAAAAATTATTTATAAATTTTAATACGAAAGAGAATTTCTCAGAGCATCTCACAGCCTTGAGCATCTTTAGCATATACTCTGCGATTTCTATCGGTAGGGAACGCCTCTCTAACATTAAGTCATTGGACAAAGACCAAGTCAAAATCGAAGAAGAATTTAGCGAAAATAATCCTTAATGTTGAAACAATGAGCGTTTAGAATAATTATAAGAATCTCCTTTAAAATTCTTCGAAATGCCATAAAATACTAGTCTCATGAAGTGTTTTGAAATCCCATGAAAACTCAGAAAGTCCCCAGTGATCCCTTTTGATATCATTTATGTGCTGATGCACAGAAGAGAGAAAGCCGAGGGGCTATTCACTTCGAAGTCCACTGAAGTCAATGAATAGTATATTACGATACAAGGCCAGAAAGTTGAATTTCCTGCCATACTAAATATAGGGCCGAGGCGTAGCCGAGGCCCCATATCCTGCACGTCAGGGCATCTACCTTTTCTGGCCGTGTGTCGTATACCATTTTTCTTCGTCCTAGACCGAAAGTACATTTAATACATGAATATTATTGAACATGACAGTGATGTCAGCTGCTAGCTTGAACATAGCTACTGCTCAACTACTGTCATTTTTATGGCTCGCGGCAGCGCACCCTATAGGTCACTTTATGTAGCGCGGTGTGCAGATTTTAATTTCTACTATCAGCTGAATTATCATACGTAGTCGATGTAGTCGATAGAGATTTTATGCCCGCCCGACTTTTGCAAAACTGAGGTGAAGCCGAGGTTTTGCTGATCGGGTACGGGCATCAAAACAAACACACGTACTAATAAAGTAGAAAATTAAACTACACGAAAATAAAGAAAAACGCACAGAGAGCACTACAAAATGCAATACAACACGAAGTGATGTACGATATTTGTAGGTTATAGAATGAGTGCGAGCGCGAGTCAACCTAGCGAGCCATGAAAACATAGCAGCCAATCAGAAGCGCGCATTAATCGAGTAAGCCACAAAAAATGTCATTTCCTGCTTAAAAACGATCCGGGAAACACGTACTTTCGGGCATAGGATAAAGAAAACGTTGTTTTAACAATCTCGTACGACTTTAATCGTACTTTCGTGACTTCGTTTCGATCTAGTTTTTGAATTCGTTAGTTGTTGACTTTGATGAATTTAAGCTGTCGACTTCGTTCTGACTTCGTAATAACTCGGCATTAATTTCGCACAACGTTAAACTCAAATTTGCTGACTTCGCCATTGCTACAACGGCTTTATCGTTACGAGTTTATGCTTTTCATAGTTTTACGTGATTTCATTAAGACTTTAGGAAAAATTCTAACGTTCGAAACGTTCGACTTCAGAGTAATTAGCCCCTCGGATCTAGTTATGTCGCGCTACAACTATGCTTTTTCTGAGGGGCTATTTACTCTGAAAGTGATCATTTTGAAAGTTAGAATTTTTCTTAAAGTCTTAGCGAAATCACGTAAAACTATGAAAAGCATGAACTCGTAACGTTGTAGTCGTTGTAGCAATGACGAAGTCAGTAAAGCTATACTTCAAGTCGTAAGAATAAGGAAAGAGTTGCCATACAATGTAGTGAGTCAGCAAAGAGGAGCGTATCGTCGTGCGAAGTCAGTGCCGAGTCAGTACGAAGTCAGAACGAAGTCATTGAGATCGAGATCGAGTGTTATCAATATATTCGAAAAGGGCGTCACTCTGAAATGCACAGTACGCGCCAAATCAAACCGAGTCATGAAGGCAGGACGAAGTCAGAACTAAGTCAACAGTCATCGCTTAAATTCATCGACGTCAGCCACTAACGAATTCAAGAACTATACTCTGTTCCCCGAGAGAAGGCCCTACAGACGCGCATATGGGTTGCCATTTCTGGATGGAGGAGTCTCTTTACCCTTTCTTTCACACGAAGTTGCTTAAGTTCTCTTCTCATTGGTCCCTTCATCCCAGTTTAATATTTATTAATTTCGAGGGGTTTCTTGCGTAAGTATTATGAATGATTTGTACGAGATGTTAGCTATAAAAGAAAAGGACCTCACCGTGCGTACGTCTGAAGTTACAGGGGTCTAACGGTAGCCACTTGAGTTTGTCACTCAGTCGCTGTTTTAGTAATCAAAAAGTTAAAAATTAATAATTCTGCAATCACCGAATTGAAAGCATATTCAGAATGTGCGAATT
Source organism: Acraspis erinacei (assembly GCA_035041075.1). Lineage (NCBI taxonomy): Eukaryota > Metazoa > Arthropoda > Insecta > Hymenoptera > Cynipidae > Acraspis > Acraspis erinacei. Next base: position 58,391,544 of record JAWWLR010000002.1, read on the forward strand.
ATTACGATTCCAATGATATGTAATTGGCCCATAAAGGTAGAAAAATGGGCATATTCAGCTAAAGTTTCTTCAATTAAATTTCTTCACATTTTCAACTTTCCTAGGCAAGCAATATATCATTGGAATCGGAAAAATTCGTAGATGCGGATTATGCAATTTTCGAATCGCTAACGAAAAGGATACTCTATAGCGTATCCGTATAGTATCCTCATAGTATGCCTTCCGTATCATACAACAAACACCAAAAAAAGCAAGATTCACATTTAACTTGTTGCAATTCGGATTCTACGTTAAATTTTTTATTAGAATGTCACGGAGTAATTGCACATTTTTTTCATCCTTAAAATCTTTAAAAATTATAATACCTATAATTTATATGGGCAAAAGGCGGTTTCAAGCACATCTTCTTTTAGTAGATTTTGATAGGCGTTATCCATCGGTAACTAAGACTTTTGGTGGTTGCTAGCGTCATACTAGCGTCATAATGGAAAATTAAATTGTAGAATGCGAATTGCAACAAGTTAAATGGCCATCTTGCTGTTTTTTGTTCTTGAGTTTTTGTTGCATGATACGGAAGGGATATTATATGGATACTATAAGGATAAGCTGTAGAATACCCTTACGGTTCACGAAGTCCGCTAGGGGTGCTCTCCATATTCATAATTAAATTTTTTTCATAAATAAATAAATGAAAAAAATAAGTAAAACTCGTCCATCGTAGCGCGGTCAACATAAACTGAAAACTCAGGTCACATCTAGAATCTACAGGCATCGTATTAGCAAAAAAAAAGTTTGTTAGCATCGACATTTGTAAAACAAAACAATTGTGTGTATTTTAATTACATATAAAATATTTTTAGCGTATACACTAGAATGGATTCAAAAGTGAATTGTAGCTTGATTGGAAAAGCTTAGGTCGCTTATTTTACAATGGATCCAGGAGATCTCAAACAAAAAAAAGGAAAATAGAAAAGGCTAGTATGACAAGATTAAAAACATTGTTAGATAATATTAGTACAAATCCTCAAACTGCTAATCAGATTCCAGCCCGACCCCAAAAGATTAATGAAGCTTTTGATAGTTATCAAGACATCTAGTAAGAAATTTAATCATTAGACATAACAAATTATTTATTAATAGAGCAGGAAGCCGCTCGTCAGCAGTTCCGGGACTCATTATTTAGTGCCGTAGCAAGCGCAAATAGTACTTTGGGAATAACAGACACTTGTCAGCCGCTGATAGACAATGATACTAATAATAATAAAAGAGCCAATTCAAATAACTCAGGCAATGATCACAATTTTAAAAAATCCGTTAAATTGATACTTTTAAGTTTAGAAACTTTCGATGGTAATAATCAAAACAGACAACGGTTTTATGACACTTTCAAAGCTCTAATTCATGAAAATAAGAATCTTGCAAACGTAGAAAAATTCTATTATTTCAATTCAGCTTTATCAAATACTGCCAAAGAAGTAGTAAATACACTAGAAATAACAAGCGACAATTATAAAATTGCGTTAAATCTGCTAACAGAAAGGTTAAAAAATATCTGGTTAACATTACGCCAACATGTTCAAGCAATTTTCAATATCGAACCTATACAAAGAGAATCAGCTAGCTCGCTTTGCATTCTATTAGATAACCTTTCTAAACATTTACGAGCGTTAAAAGCTTTAGGCGAGCCAGTGGGCAAACTGGGAATCAACTACAAAACGCGATTAGGAATCAAGAGTCATATACGAAAAGTTAGACGATGTAATTAAGCTCACCACTTGCAGTTTATCTCATGTATTGTCAGAAGCGAAATGAACAAAATGTCCGCTGCGTAATAAAGAACACAAGCTTTATCAATGTAAGTCAATAACAGTAAGATCTAATGACGTTAAAAAAACACAAAAGGTGTTTGAATTGTTTAGGTATAGGACATTCAGTTAAGTTTTGCAAATTATGTCATTGTAAAAAGTGCAATGGAAAACATAACTCGTTGTTACATGGAAACGATTTACGCCTAAAATCAGAATCTCAAAGTTCGGCGCTCACAACCTCAACGGATGATTTAAATCAAGGCCAACCATCAAAATCAGACTTTAAACGCATGCATCAAAAATTGCGCTTCAAACAACTTATTTTCAACAGCGTTGATATATGTTCAAGATAAATGCGGTACGTTACACGAAGATAGATCTCTTTTAGACAATGCGTCGCAGCATCTCAATTTTGCCATTTCATTTGTCCTAAACAGATAAGCACAGGCACTAATCAACCCGCCATGCGTGAAACGAAGTTGGGTTGGATAATAAGTGGCACGTTGCCATTATCCAGCAAAAAATCAACAAAGTTCAACAACAGTTTGGTGACTAGTACGAGACATCAGTCTTCAAGAACAATTAGAGAGGTTCTGGAAATTCCAAGAATATCAAGAGGATCTTCCATTATCTAAAGAAGAACTCGCCTGTGAAGAAAGTTTTCGACAGGACATCACCGGGAAAAATTTCTGAACGATTTGTTAGTGATAGGACCCGTAATTCAAAGAGACTTAGTCGATAACAAAGTTTCATTTAGACAGTATTCATTGGTAATAATGAGTGACATTGAAAAAATCTACCGCCAAGTAAAAATATCAGAACATCAAATATCGCTTCAAACAATTTTATGGAGACCAAACAAAGATAAGATAGTAAAAGAGTATGAACTTAATACATTAACTAATTGTGATGTCAAACATTACTTTAATACTTTAACGTTTGGAACAGTAACAGCATCTTTCTTGGCAACACGTTGTCTTCATCAGTTGGCTTTGGAAAAAGAAGATAAATATCCTCAAACGAGTAGAGTCATAAAACATGATTTCTATGTCGATGATTTGCTTACTGGAGCATCAACAGTTTAAGAAGCAATATATTTAAAAAGGGACATCATAACTATTCTACGGTCGGGATGTCTTGATATACCAAAATGGAATTCGAATTAAAAGGATATATTAAAAGAGCAAGGAACATGCAAGATTGAACGGAGAAGGGGCGAAGATATTAGGACTTTTGTGGATGGCTGAATCAAATCAGTTTCTTTACAATATTGAAAATTTGTCAAAATCAAAAGAAACATCGAAATGAAAGGTGCTTTCAATTGTATCTCAAATATTCGATCCGTTGGTACTTATCGGACCAGTCATCATCAAGCTTAAAATATTTCTTGAAAGATTGAGGAGAATTAAATTTGAATGGGACGCACCTCTTCCTCATGAAACTAAATTTAGTTGGAAGGACTATAAAGAGCAACTAGTTGAAATCAGCGAAATCCAGGTTTCAAGACAAATAGTATTTCTTATTCCCTTTCGCGATGAAATTCATGGTGTTTGTGGCGCGTCGGAAGTAGCATACGGAGCTTTTTTATAAGGTGCGTCAATAGATAATTTACGAAGACCACTAATAAGCCTTATTTGCGCGAAATCGCGAGTGGCTCCCATCAAATTTACTTCGTTGCCTAGACTCCAAATGCAAGGAGCAGCTCTAATCGTCAGGTTTCACAAAATGGTTAGGAACTCTCTTACAATTAAAATTGATGGAAGTGGGACGATGGTCGTGGGGGCTAAAGCATAGGCTTTGGACCCCCACTCCATCGGCTTGCGGGTTCGATTCCCGCCCCACACTCTGGAAGAGCCTCGGTGGCCCATGCGTTGAACAATAGCCTAGCAAGGGGGGCACGTGACAACTAGTCGCCGCCGACTAGTCGCCGGACATCTAGTCGCAGGACAAGTAGTCGCAGAGACATCTAGTCGCCGAACATCTAGTCGCCGAACATCTAGTCGCCGCGACATCTAGTCGCCGGGACATCTAGTTGCTGGGACATCTAGTCGCCACGCACAGTCCCGAGCACTTTCAGTCGCAGAAAATTTATGTTATAAAACATGACAAAATAATCATGAGAGACTAAAAAATTTTAACACCAATATTCACGATGAGTAGAATAAATTTAAATAAAAAGATTATTGGGAAAAATGTAGAGTATTTGTATTATAATCGATAATTACATTTTTTTACTTGCTTTTTCCACTGTAGTGTCATTCAAGATTTTTTTTATCACTCAATCAAGATTTCGATTGAATTTTTCAATTTGAATTCAAAATGCATCTTTACGAAATCCGCAGTTTTTTCACATATGAACAATATTGCGGAAGTCGATGAACATTAGCAAACATTTTTGCAAAAAATCTATGGACTTTTGATAATAATACGATAAGCTAAGAAATGTTGTGGGTCTAATAAAGGAAAACACAGATATGTGTTTTATTATATACTAGCTTTAAAATTTTAATTAATTTAAGTAAATTTAAATCGTTTGACAGTTAATAATTTTTAAATTTTCAATTATACTTTTCAAATTTTCACCGATTCAATTTTAATTGCAAAATTGAAACTTATGAAAGGGAAAAATTGAAACTTAGCTTCCGAATTGCAAATTTACAACTCTAAAATTGTAAACATTCAAAAATAAATAGATTTTCAAACACTCAGGTATCAATTTTAGATATTTTAATTTTTATCATTTTCATATTTATTGATCATATTCATATTTTATTAATTCATGCAATGTTTCAATGAAATATTTTTCAATTTGAAATGATTGACTTTTTTTCATTTATTTAAATCTTCAACTAAAAATTGGACAATTTTAAGATTTTACGATGATTTCCAGGAAAATTTGTTTCTTAGAATTTGTACATGAAAAGTAGAATTTTTTCAAACTAAGCGGCTCTTACCGAGAGTCTTTTTCCTCTTTAGAATATGAGTGCAAAAACCAGACAAAATAGCTTCACCGTTTGGCCTGAATCATATTTTTGCAAATTAGCCTTGATTTCCAGGGTCCTTAAGGTCTAAGGTATGTACACCTCCTAATCGACCTAATCGTCTTAATCCAATGGAAGGTTCCAGGTTGAAAACAGATGTTCTAACAATTTTTTAAATTCGAAAACAAAAGACAGGTAGTATGGCTAAGGGTCTACTCTTCTTAATATATCTGTAAATGAACGCAATAAACTAAAGTTTTTGACATCTAATTAAAAATGGTGTGTGTCCCTATGCTCTTCTATAAAAGGGAAAGAGAGATAATATAGACACTGTGGAGATCTATTTAAGCAGAGTCTATTCTTTGTGTCATACCTGAACCCGGGTCTGAAAATGAAAATAGTAAACTGGGTATTTTCACATCTAATTACAAGACTATCCCTAAAACCATACAATACGATT
>JAWWLR010000002.1:58465526-58477864 GCA_035041075.1 Acraspis erinacei
ACACGCTGGGGCTTACCAAAGAGTATGCAGCCCGTCTTACACCCTAATGCTATTCTTATGTGAGTGTATGCGGGGCTGCATACCTTTTGGTAAGCCCCAGCGTGTCCACCCTGTATATGCAGTTCCACGAACGCCGTTTGAAAAGGATAGTGTTTAGATTCAATCCGCCAGCGCCGTAGAACACGCGCACTTTTTGCGGCTACAACAAATGTATCTTTTCTTGATCGAAGAAAATATTTCTTGTCTCCATACAATTTACTAGATTGAAGAAACTTGATTTTACTCATTCAAGTTTATTTGTTCTAGATGAGACAAAGTTTTTTCGATCAATAAAATATTGTATAATCCATATTCGTGCCGATATTTTCTTCATTCAATGCCAATCATTTTGTGTGTAATATTTAATTCTGTATGGAGACACATTTTGTAAACCAAGTTGTTAGCTTGAATACTTAAGAATATTTTTTCAATATAATAAAAGATTGAATAGAAGATTAGTTTATTCGATAAAAATTCTCCAATTTTACCGAATAGGTAATATTATTTATAACCTATAAACTTCGAATTCAGTTAACAAACCCATTTTTAATCCATTAAGTCATGTTACTTTGATTGTCATTTATCTGCGAAAAATTCCCTCTTTTTTGGAACTAAGTACACCGAAAATATTTAATCTGCGTTCACCAATTTCGGCAAACCGAGCTGCACTTTCCAGTTTCCCTGAGTTCATGGAAAATATTTGTTCTACGCTCATTGAATATCGGCGAATCTAATTGATATGGCCTTGTGGGGAAATTGTTAAAGCCGAACATTTTTATTTTTTAAGAAAGGGTTTCATTGTTTCAGGTCGAAGGTATAAAAAGGTCTAAATTTATTTTCATAAATAAAACCTCAAAAAAATGTATAAGCATGGTCAACAGCCTATATTAAGATACGTAAATTCTTGATAAAAAATTAAAAAATTATGTTTACTCATAACGCTCTTCACTTAATGAAAATTTACCAATTTACCAATAAACATTTAATATAAAAATGTAAATATTTGTTTCAGAATTCTTAAACTAATAAAAAAATTAAAGGGTAAAAAAAAATTCCGAATAGTGTCTGTCTGTTTGTCTGATCTTTTTGACCATTAATTTTTTATTTAATTAAAATTAAAGTTGATGACTCAAATCGCATTTTGACCCCGATTCATACCTGTTTAGGAGACAAATCTCTACTCAATTTTCGTGCGAACTGAACAGATAAAAAAACAGTTTTTCAAAACTACCCTTTTTATTAATTGAAATTTTTTTTCGTTTTAATTTTTCATCATGCCAAGACTTCATTTGTCAGAGCCAGAAGTTGGTCGTTTAGTGACTCTTGTTGAAGAGGGATACACCTTTCGTGAAGTTGGTAATCGTGTGGGCGTTACTTAGTCCGTAGTATCCCGATTGTATGCACGGAACCTCGAAACCGCTGGATACAATCAACGGCCAGGGTAAGGTCGCCATGGAGTGACTACTCCTCAAGACGCTAATGTTGGTGGTAGTGAAAATCACAAAATTTTTTAAGTTTTTGAAGCTTTAAAACAAAATTTGTATGAAAAATGTTGTTTGTTGAAATTTCATCGGTATTTGCGAAAAAAATAGGAAAAAAGCACGATTTGTTTTTCATTTTAGCCATGATTAGGACATGCTCAAGTCCAAAAAACGTGGCCTTTTAATTTCTTCAAAAGTTTGACCATTTGCTACAGGGAAACGGTTCGTTAGATGGAAATGTAACTTCGCAGGGATTTTGGCGGTTATTTTACTGTATAAGGCACACTCAATAACAGTTATTTGACCAAGAATGGAAATTTAGCCGTTGATGTTCTGAAAAACCATAAATGACACTTTTTTCCTGTTTTTTCAAATTTATGTCATGGATAAAAAAAATTATCCAAGATCGTGGCAGAATCTTGTAGGAAATTTATACCAGTTTTCAGAACTGCTCTTAAATTTTCCGTGCTTCAAAAATTTTCTTTACCAAAACATCTCAAAACTAGAAACTTAAAGCTTCCAAATGCTTTTTTAAGACCTTAATACGACCATTTTTCAATGAAAAATTTTTTTCTCATTTTTCATTTTTCATTATGAACAATCACTAAGAATTTGGAAAATTGTTTTGTACCTTTAACTTTTACAGTAGTGTATTCACGAAATGTTCATAATTTATATTCAGTCACAGACTAGGGGAGAAACCTATAATGTGATGCGCATATAATAAGCGATACACGGAAAATATTTTTGTGTTAAATTTTTCATAACTTAGTTCGGCAAACGGAGGAAATGACGGCATTTTATTAAAATTTCACTTTCAGTCATGTAAAATGAAATAGGGTAATATTTGATATGAAAATATCAATTATTAATATAAATTCATTATAATTTAATTCGCGATTCAGTAAGAAATAATACAACTATATAATAAATCTTACCTGATAGTTGGGTAAAATGAGATGTCGAATACCTGCCAGTTAGATAAAATGAGTAAAACTCTTAGTTACAGTTTCAATTAAAGAAAACATAGTCTACCGCTCTAAATATGTGAATTCTACATCCTAGTCATGTAAACTATCGTGCACCAGCGAAAAAAAATTCTTGCTACAACCAGATTCTATGGAAGGTCATCTACTACTACACACATGCATACAAAGTTTAACTTTAATATTTACATTAAATTACAATGAAGTACATATAATATAGTCGCACGCTTTTAACGATAATAACGTTTTTAAAAATCGAAAACGCTGTGACGAGTTTCGAACCACCTAATCTAAGTTGAACGCGTTCGATCACTAACGACTAAACCTCACGGCTATCTTTAACACTTAGAATATTGTGAAAAAATTCTCGACTATAAAGTTAAAGTGCGAATACGTCAGGGCTCTACAAAATAAATCTGGTGCCCGCTTCATCAAAATTTCTTATTTTAACATTTTATTAATAAACGCGCTTCTAAATTTAGAGAAAGTAAATAAAATGATTGGATAACTTTTTTATTACATATTTTGTAACCTTAAAACCCTAAATTATTTAATTTTCAATATTTTAAATTTTTGCAAAACTGAATATTAAAAACTTACAAATTAAATTTATATGAAAGGTGGATATTCAAAGTCGTATAACCGCCAGTTTTTCAAAATTCGTTTTATTTTATTTTGCACTAAACTTTAAGCTGATGCCGTCATTTCGGCGATAAGAGCAAGTCACAATTCGTAATAGTTTTATTGTGAGAATTTTTCAAACTTTGCATTTCGGTAACTGTCGGCCTATTGGCAATTCACAGTCGTATAACAACCAAAGGAGCCTTATGTAAATTCCCTGTTTTTGAAGAAACTTTGGGACTTTTAGAGTAGTAGGGTCTAAAAAATGTATCTTTATATGTGTTAGAATTCTTCGTAGGGCTTTTGCGCATCGCAATTCGATGTAGTGCCCAACCTAAAAACATTAAACTCAGTGCTAACCACATGTTTGTCTGCATTTCTGTCAAGGTAAATATTACGCCTTGTTTATCACGTATAAAAAAAGTATTTTAATGTTGAAAATCGTCAAACCGTGCGTTTCATTATATTATTACATTCATTTATAAACATTTTGGTTCAAGAAGCAATGTTCTAGGTCCCGTATTTCCGGAAAAAATTACGAATAAAAATGTCAAACTAATTTAATTAATAAACTTTTATTTACAATCACTAATCATAACAATAATAAACAAAAAGTGCAAATTTATTGAAGCATTTTGGTTATAAAAGTGCCAAAAATGAAATAAAACCTTCCCGAAGCTTGTCTCTCTTACTTTCACTTCGTGACGCTAATGGTTAATATACGACTTTGAACTGCCAAACCCCCTCGACTTATACGTGGCCAAATTTCCAGTGGTTGTATCTTCCTCAATTTTAATCCAAATCGTTTCAAGCTTGAATAAGTGACGTATTACCTTATAATGAACAAACAATCTTGAGTTTTTCAAAAAATATTAAAATTACAAAAAATGCAAGCGTTTTTCCGCTCTGCTGTAAAATATTGGAAATGGCGGTTATACGATTTTGAATATCCACCCTTCATATATACTCTATTAAATTGAGTTAGATTAGAATTTAAGGAATAAAATAAAAATCAAACTTATCTATATATTTGATAATTTTCTGAAGTCCTGAAATATTAACCGAAACTTTAAAATGTTTAAGTTTGTACGGGGGCTTGGCTTTAAACGTCAACCCTGACCATGTTCACGTCCCTAGCGATTCTCATTTTACCTTACTGTTGTGTAATTACTCTCATAATAAAAGTGAAAATCTCTCAAGAATTCTGCAATCTATGCTTTCTTTTAAGTAAATTGTTAATATCACAAGAAAATAAACTTTGTATTATTCATTTGAAAAAGGTACATTGCTTTGCGTTATTTTATGATATACTGGCATGGAAATAATCCAATCCTTATATCAATTAGTACATATCAGATTTTTCACATTTGGACTTGAGATTTTACATAACTCTTTTGTAATATTTATAGTTCTGTTTTGTAATAAATCCTGCAATAATTGTAAACTTTATCTAAATGCATTAATGTCCTCCATTTACCGAACTAATTGGGTAAATTTTAATGAACAAATTTTCTCCATGTATCAATCGACAGAAGAAAAATCGATAATGTAATAGCAAAATAGGGTAAACAGGGCATTGTCTCGATTATCCATGTAATATGTATTTCAATATTTATTCATTACAAAATTGCTGAATTTATGTTAATTAAATACCATGTTTCTTGCCACCTAAAGAAGTACATTTTGACACTATAAAAATGACTCATGTCGTTAATTTGAAAGTCCTCTCAAAGTTAAAAGAAAAGGTATTTCTTATTTTGTAGTACTTTCAGAGGTAAGATGATTATGTTTTGAAATATAATTACATAAATATTAGTTTCAAATTGCAGTAGATCTAATACATTTGAAATATTCTGATCGTACCTTCAAAACCAGTGAACGACATGCGTATCTCTCAGTCAACCACACCCAACAGAAGGAAGTTTTTAGGGAATTATACGCATGTTTTACTGATATCCATGCTGCTATGATTGCTATTTACTTTCCTTATTTCTATGCCCTCGCCTTCTAGAAGTCTTTAATGTTCAATATCTTTTTAATTGATTTTGGATTTCCGAACCTCAAAAATCAATCACCAACACTCCAGAATGAATTTGGCAAATTCGTGAACTGATCAAATGAACGTAACCATAAAATATCTAATGTATTTCTTTTCGACAAAAACTTCGTTCTTTCTTTTGAAAACACCCTTCACTATACAAAATAAGGTTCTTTATTGTTTAAAGCAACTAAATTAAATAATATTTCTTACAAATAACTTTCTAAATTCTTTCAAATTCATAATTAATACCGGTGTCGATCACGAAATTTTTTTTACTTTTTTTTTTTAATCGTGCGTTGTTTGGCTTAAAATTTTAATTCTATTTTTTTCATTTTAAAAATGCTATAACCTAAAATTTTCTTTTTATCGAAAAAAGTAATAAGGATAAATTAATCCAGTGTCCGAGTGTGGCGAATACCGTATATAAAAATTTTTAATTTACAAAAAAAATCTCTCAAAAATTCTGTACGCTAAATTTTTGAAATTCCGTCTAAAGTAGCTTGACAACGAACTCGTATTCTCTTTTCAGACCCTTATAAAGTATGCTAAAGGGTAATGCAATCGGATAATTTCTTTAGATGTTACCGTGTTTACACAATACAACATTAGATGGAATCCGCGAAAGTCATTTTTCACATCAAACCAATGCCTTCCATTATGATGAGAATGTAAAAATTCCCTGTGCATACTTGCATAGGGATGTTTCTGGTGATAGATATTGTGATATTCAGATTATTTAAAAAAAATGTGATCTACAAAATGTATAGCTTCCGCTGATGGAAATTCTGGCTTTTCTGTAAGGGTTATAGGGATGTTTTATGGCTCTTTTAAAAGCGCAGGAGGTTTTGATCCTCGGGCAAATAAAATAGAGCTCTATCGTAAATAAAATGTTACTGTATTGCTTTTTGAAATGAATAATATTGAAACATTTATGCTTTACGATATTAGGTTATGGATATTCTGGTTCTGCTGTAAAATGTTCATAGGGACTTTTTATGACTCATTTGAACTAATGCCTCAAAAACTTGGAAAAATGCATAAAATAAATTTGTTTTTCCTTTGTACCCCTCTAAAATTACATTTTCATTTCTTCCTTTTGTTTCATATAACATGAAATCAATATATTATTTTAATTTGGAATTGGGACTTTCTAAACATTGCCATGTTTAAGTTAATATGTAAATAACATAAACAGTAGCCTTTATAAATATGACTTATGATGGTGTATTGTTTTGACATATTGTTTAAGAGTACATTCATGTAGCGAATCTTGGAAACAAGTTTATTGAATGAAATTTGAAATAAAGAGCAATTTTTTAAAAAATGAAATAAAAAAAATGTTGTTAAATTAAATAAAGAAGGTAACTTAGTGAACTTATTGGCAAAACCAATAAAAAAGTGGCAACTCATGAAGAGGGGCAAGGGGTGTCTAATGAGGAATTAAAAAGAAATTAATTAAAAATTTAAGAAGAAACCGATTAAGCATGTTAACCATCAGTGACTGGAGATGCAAATTTATTTATAAAATCAACTTTCAAAACAATTCAAATGAGTGTATGGCAATTGGGGATTCGAGAAAACTTAGATTTTATTTAAATACCATTGAGTTTCATTGAGTGCCATAGAATTTTATTAAATTATCTTAAATTACATTGAATTGTAGCCATAGAAAAAAAGAAGATAAAGTTTACATCGATTTTGGTAGAAAGATTCGCTTCAAAGGAAATTAACCATATCGAATAAACTTTACATGAAACTGAGATAATTTCATATTTTAAACTGTCTTGGAATACTTTTTCAGTGAAAAAATGTCATCTGCTAGGTAGTTGACAGTAATACGAAGAACATGTAAGTATGAATGAAATCGGTCTGGAAATTAGTGCACTAGATTTAAGAACATTGCACTAATTCCATTTTCATTTCAAAACTAATTGCACTTGTCGCGGACGAATGAAAATATATTTTTCGTGATTTGTCAGCGCAATTCACAATGCTCTTAACCATAATTCACAAGTTGTGAGTTAGGAATTTTCGTCCTGACATTTGATTAATGGAGCCATTTTTAAAATTGAAATTTAAAATATCATTTTATATTGTGATTGACTTTTAATTATTAATATGTAAATTTAATTTGATGCTGAAATGAATTAAAAATGCAAATAATATTAGAAATCTTGTTAATGATTCAACCTGACAATTAATTCGATTTATTTAATATTTGTACGGGGGCTTATTAACATTTTTAATTAATATTTTTATTAATATTTTTCGGTTTGCTCGAAAACAGACGATTGTTTGGTGTCCTAATTTATAGCTCGGTTTCACGTATACTTTGCAGATGTAGCAGACGAAAGTTTTTATTTTAACGTGGGATAAACATTCGCCAAATAACATATAAACTTTAACAGTGGAAAATTTTATATGCAAAGAAATTTTATTTTAGTTTTTTTCCAGAGCAAAGTATTTTGTAGCCTGATTTCCATTGAATTCCATGGAAATATTGAACTTAAGCTAGTTATAGTGAATTCATTTAGGCTCACTTACATTCTGAAGTTTACATACAATTTAATTAAATTCCACATTGATAACTTTTAATTTAAATTTAAATTTTAAGTTGAATCAAAATTTAATTCAGATTAAATCAGTTTCAATTCCGTTGAATTGGACTGAATTCAATTTAATTCCGAAGAAATTCGTTGAGTTATACTGAATTCTACGTGTACATTCCATATAATTAGTTTAGTATTTAATTATTAATTGTTTTATATGTTGCATATTTAAGTAGTATATTAAATTCACATCTGAATAAATTTATGTCATCCAAAGCAAATTATGTTTTTACTATAATAGCCATGGTCAGTTTGCTTTTGATACAATAGTTTAAGTCCCTGATTTAAGGTTTTCATTGATTTTGAAAATATGCAGAAGAAAAACTTGTTTCGATGTAATTCAACAGAATTAATTAGAATTTAAAAGACTTCAGAAGAATTCATTAATTCAGATATTCATCAAAATTAAGTTTCGGTTGTTTATTCACACAGAAAATGGTCCAAACATTGATGAAAGGAAGGACTTTTATACGAAAAAGGCATATGAAAGAAAAAGGATAAATGTAAATAATTAGCGATAGAAATGGAAAAATTACAAAATAAAAAATGTATTAATAAATTCAAGGATATGCACTTTTTAAATTTGCAAAAGAAGTCCGTTCTCACTATTTCAGACTATCGTGATCGATAATGCGAGCAATTTACGATTATGAACTGGAATTAGACCTTCCTTTTTTCATGTTTATCACCTATGCCGCACAATTTTCTTTATTTACTCTATTATTTAGCGTCTATTAAGATAGCAGCACTACTAACGTGGCACGGTATTTTGTTTCTTAACACATTTTTGTATTAAATTTTGTGTTTATGTATAAGATTAATTTTTCGTATGCAAGATGAAGACATCAATTAAAATATTTTAATAGTTTTTTTAAAATAATTTTTTTAAACTATAGGTTCGTTTTGTCGAGAGTATACAACTCGGTAATTTTGAGCGATATTTTTATTGGAATAAGGTATAATTTCAAAATTGACAGAAGTAATATAATGGTAAATAATTCAGTTTAAAATTACATTTCTAAAAAAAGTTATTCTTTAATTGAAAGTTTTAAAACATAATAAAAAAAACTTATAGTGTTCTATAATGTCAAAAAAAAAAATTTTATTTCTAACTATTCTTTCAACACTTTCTATTCTTATATACGTTCTATACATAATCTTATTTTAATTTACTTTATCAATTTTTTATACTTTAAATCTACATTTATGTCCTTTTTTTACTTTTACTTCTGTTATTTCTATTATTCGATATTTTTGCTATTATTTTTCTAATATCAGTCAAACTGTTTGTTTTGAATTATTTTCCTTTTATTTATGTCATTAATCTATGATCTACCCTTACATATTTGTCTCATCATATCTTCCCTCATTACTTTTTTAATTGTTTCTTATTTAATTTAAATGATTTTTGGTTAAAAATAATTATTTAGTATTTAATCTTAAAAATTATTTTTAATTTCACTGAACCTTTTTCACGTTAGATATCTTTGGCACTTTGAAAGGCACTTTCACAAAATATTGTTGCACCAAGTTTTTCTAGTTCAAAGTTGCTAGAATTTTTTTTTAATACACTTTTCTGTTCCAAAAGTTAGTTGCACAATTGGATGTTATTGATTTTCTAAATAAAATACTCAGTGATCAAAATCCAAAAATGCCACACGTGCGGGAAATGTGTAGACAACGATGCAAACGCTTGCGATTCTACTTCCTGAATGCTTTCACGTGGATCTGATGTCCTGACTCAATAGCGCGTGTTCGCGGCTCGCTCGGCGCGCAGACTGATAGAAGGCGACTCGGCTCAGGGGGGGTCTGCGGCTGGTTTCGCTCATGCTTATTTCCCTGCTTATATATATGGTGTTACTCCCTTACCTGTTCTATTCCTACGCATTGTTAATCTCCACCGACCCGTCTTTCAAAAAACTTCCCCGTCATCTTCGCACCTCCTAAGCGCATTATTTTTTCCCTCCAAAGACCGGTTTCATTTTTCGCATCAGCGAATCACGTCTACCTTCTTCGGAGCATAACCAATCAACTAATGCTAGGTAGGAGGATCCATACGGTGGTTATTATTGCCGACGATCCTAGCAATCGACTGGTGAATCATTTGAATTACTATCAGAGTTAATTTATTAAAAAAAGAGCTAAATACGTAAATAAAGGAAATATTTCTTTTCAGCGAAATGTTAAAATAATTTCCTAATTATTGGGTTGAGGAATTAATTTACCACTGTGGTCATATCAGTGATATTATTTATTAAATCAAATATTATATACAATTACGTTATTTCAGTAAGGCAATTTATTTTTCAAATATAATAAGAATTTAGGAAATTTCATTAAACCAGAAGAATGTGAAACAGTACAATATAATAAAAATTCTAAAATACATAATACGTTGATTGAAAAATAAAATAAACGTTGAGGTACCTACATTTTTTATAATGATCGGAATTTATCAGCACTGAATTCACCTTGAAATAACTTGATCTTATCTGAGATTAAGGATATACTCTATCCATTAACATAACTTAAAATTAAAGAAAGATTAATCGAACGAGACAAAATACAACCGCATAATTGATTCCAATGCATCTTGAAGGAGTAGCATTCTATTTTGAGGAAAAAATTAGAATGGGTTCAAATTATTTTTCGAATAATAATGATTGAACATCCAGAGATTCTTCTGTAATATTACTGAATAATCTTATTTTTCGTCCTATCTTAATAAATAATGGCTCATTTTGTTCAGTGGAACATTCCCTAAAATTTTATTCATAAATATGTATTTCAAAAAGTTTTTTTTACACACTACTGAGTGAAAAAATTAATTTATTTGAACAATTAAAAAGAAATTATGTTAAATAAAATTATTAGGATGGAATAAAATTTGAAAAAATATGATATAAAAAATTTAAAAAGGACCACGGATGCAATAAAAGAGAAAATTTCTTTCGGTATATTTGGCTAAAACTTGGTAAAGTTGTACACGGCGCCAAGCGCTGAAAATCAGTGCATATTATATATCTGCATACTACTGAGAGCTAAATCAACGACTAAGTGAGAATCACACTTTAAATTTTGATCAACATTGCAACTGTTTATCCCGATAACTCTCACAGCGCGCTACTTGCAAAAGCCGAACGCTAAGCGCTGAATATTTTAAATTAACTTCAGCATTCACAATTTTAGAGCAACAATCGTTCTAAAATAACGTCGGAATCAAGTGCTGTAATAAAAACCATATAAATCGCCTGCTTATTACAACGATAGAACGCGAAGGGCTTAGTATTTGTATCTAACTGCTATTCAAGTGCTATTGTGCCAATCATGTACTTGGTTCACTTACAGCAACGTTTGAATGCTAAGCCCTGCATTTTTTTAAGTTACTTCAACACACAGAGTTTGAGGGTAGTAACGGTGTTAAAATAGGACATATAATGGAGCGCGATAATATTACATCATTGGCACAATAGCACTTAATACTGACCTTCTTTAAGTACTATTGTTGCAGTTAAGAGAAGCGGACGATTTTTAAAATTGCCATGACTGCACTTGATAGTGACATTATTTTAGAGCTGTTGCTGCTCTTGAAGCGTGAGTGTTGCAGATAATTCTAAATATTGAGCGCTTCACGTTCTAACGTTGCGAAAAGTGGAAGATTTATATTATTGCCATTGCTGCACTTGATACTACTATTATTTTAGTCCTGTTTCTGCCCTTGAAGTGTGTGCGTGTGTGTGTATTGCAGTTAATTGGAAATATTCAGTGCTTTCCGTTCCTGCGTTACTAGAAGGGGACAAGACAAAGCTTTTGATTGGAAACATAGCACTTGATAATGACCTTATTTCAGCACTGGTGCGCTTAGCGTTCTCACGTTGCTGGAAGCGGACGAAGCATGATTTGCACAATAGCACTTAATACTTTCTTTCTTTTAGCACAGTTACTACTCTAAAACTATGTGTGTTGAACTTAGTTAAAAAATTTAAGCGCTTAGCGTTTGACCGAATCTATAAATGGACTATATTTTTGCAGTCAATTAAAAAATTAAGCGCTTAACGTTCTGAAGTTGCAGGAAGTGGACGATTTACATCATTGGCACAATATCACTTGATACGAAGCTTCATTTAGGACTGTTACTGCCCTCAAACTGTAAATGTTTCTAATAATGGAAAATATTGAGCGCTTCGCATTCTTACTTTGCAAGTAGCGGGCGATTTAGATGATTATTATTTCCGCAATTAATTCTGACGTTATGTAAGCAACGTATTTGCAATCAAACTGAGAGTACTGCAGTTATTTCAGAATGTTAAGCGCTTAGCGTTCGGCTGTTGCATGAAGTGGGCTGCAAAACTTATCGGGATAAACAGATGTAATATTGACCAAAGTTTAATTTTTGATTCTCATTTTATCTTTGTTTTATCTTTCAGTACTATGCAGATGTATCCTACACCGAAAAAAATGTTTAGCTACATTACCTAGAATTCTTGCTATCCCAGCTAGAAAGTATCGCTGGATTTCGTCTTCCTAAATAGTTAGCTGTATTGAACAGATTTTCTTGCAG
>JAWWLR010000002.1:58483593-58496628 GCA_035041075.1 Acraspis erinacei
TAGTTTTAAAAAAAAAAGGTAGTTGGAAGGAAATACTGTAAAAATGGAAGTGTAAGCAAGTCAATTTTTTAAGGCCAGCAAGATGAAAAATAAACGTTTATCTATGTATAATTTCGCTTCATTTTTCAAGAAATAGGCAATTCTCTTAAGTGCAAATTTTCTGTTTGGTCCCAACTTTTTAAATAGCTGTTAATAGTATAAAGTTATTCTACCAAATTATATTAAGGATTTTAGTTTGAAATTGTACAATTTATAACAATTTTTTAAATGCATGAGTAGTTCGTAAAATAAAGAGTAAATGAGAAATAATTTTGAATATTTGAACTTGAAGTTAATAAATGTTTCAAAAAAAATTATAAGAATATACAGAAAATTTTATCAAATGCATGAAGATGACTAAGTATAAAATCATTAATTGTGAATAATTTTCTTTACTTGCCAGAAAGGTTGAATTTTTTTATCTTGTTATTGTCAAAAAGTCTACGATATTGTTTACCATAGTGAAATACTGTTTCTATACTACATACTTTTGGTTAATATAAGTAAGAAGATAAATAATAATATGAACAAAAACATTTTCTCGATTTGAAAATAGCACTCAAATGCTGCAATTCCCATGTACCAATAATAAACGTTTTTGTTGCTTATATGTAATTTTCTTACATTTGAGTTATTAAAAGCGGCCAAAAAATTTAATTTAATATTTTAATTAAATTGGCAACAAGATTAAACTCCTTACAAAAATTCGGGTTGAAAATTAATTTCTTTCAAAATAAACGTAAATAACTGTTAATTTGGGATAATTTTGTTAAACCAAATTGTTTCCTGCAGAATACGAAAAATTGAAAAAGTCACGTAAAGCATTTCCGGCGTCTTAGACTTGAAACATGAGCAATATTTTTTAAGTTACAGTGTCGGACAAATAAACGAGAATATGATATCATCATTTCGGATGAAACAACTCGTTTTAAAATAATAAATTTTTAAAAAAGTATGAAATCCTGTAATAAAGATTTTTTAATTTGTATTAAGAATATGGAGAATAAAAAATTAGTTAATTTCATAACCAGATAATTGGAAAACATGCGACACTTGTCATAAAATATGTGAATCTGCTACAAAAATTATAACAATGATACATCAAATTTTACACTACTCGCTTGCCATAATGAAGATATTTATACATTAAATAATAAAATATTGAATAGAATGTTTTCAAAAAAGCAGCATAAATTTTAATGTGGGGCATGCTAAAAATAAAGGAATATATCACCTTATTATGAGATTAAAATTAATTTTTCAATCTGAATGTTTTAATTATTTAAAATTTCCTGGTTAATAAATTATTAATTTAAATTCAAAAACTGTTTGGACATTATAAGAAGTTCGAATGTGAAAATATGTTGGCGGGTTTTTGGAAAATAATGGAAGTAAATTGGGAAATTCACGTTTTTTTGCCAAACCGACGGATTCCTTTAGGATTTGTTTTTAATAATACAATTTTATTATTTTATTTTATTATTTATTTTAAATTTTCCTTATGAGTAAGCATTTTTGTAATAATCGATACATTCCATTTTTTCTAACTAACTTTATTTTTCAAAAAAAAATCGTTGAAATCTTAAATCAAGTGTTCTTTAGTTTTCTATTGCAACATGGAATTGTATTAGTTAAAAAAAATATTTTTTACAGAATTCTGTACATGTTTTCGCAACAATTTTCAAAATAAATAATACGGTTCTTTTAAATTTGGTATATCTTGTGTGCTTTTGGCAAGAAGTGTGAATTTTCGTTTTCGAAGTTAAAAAAAATTATATCTTCGCAGCAAGGTGCTGGAAAAGGGCATATTGTCGTGGCATTAGTAAAAATCTAAAAAAATTAAAACTCGAAAAAGGGTATAATTTGTTTTTGATTGACTTCGTATATTTGAATAAAAACCATTGCCAATTTGTCACATTTAAATTTAAAGATTAAATTAAATTAAAATAAATTAAATTAAATTAAATTCCGAAAGAGGACGAGAAATTCTATTCTCGTTGTCAGTTTTAAAGAGTGAACGAATCAACCCAAGCATGACTCAGTAGAGTGCTACGAAGCTAGCATTATCCCTTTTCATAAGGACTATATGGCAAATATGCACACTTTCTGCTGCTAGAAATACCCAGAGCGTTAGCACATTTCGCATGAGTCATCGCGAAATCAACGTGCCTACCTCTTGAAAACTAAATATGTTCACAGAGAGCTTCCGCAACCGTTACTTCAACAAGCTAAGGAAGAAGATGAGGAAGCGACAAAGATTTCAGGATAAGAAAGAACAGTAATATGCCGATTCGCCGTAAGCGCCAAGACCTCTGGACCATCAATTGCTTACCTTATGGTGCTGCAAGAGCTTCGGCTGATCCAAATCGAAGTTTAAAACTGACGGTCGATCAAAAGACCAAAAGACGCTTCCATAAACTGAACAAGAAGATTGGATGGGCAAGGCAGAATGCGTCCCGTGTTCAGTGTGTGATTGACTTCATAACATCTAGAAGACCTTTCACGGAAATTGTTTGAAAGTTCGCCAAAGAACTTAGTATCTTTCATCACACACTGAGTAAGTCAAAGATGCTTACAATCAAGCAACATATTGTTGACAAAATAGAGTTGAAAGAATATAATGATAATATGATCCACTTCAAGAAGTTTTGCGACAACCTTATAGCATCTGAGGAGGAATGTCCATCAATCACTGAGGAAGAGGTGAAAAAATCACTCATGAGTACGAAAAACTTTTACACCTCAGGACCAAATTTTATCAAGAACTTCTGATAAAAGAAGTTTACTTCTACACACCAACATCTGGTTCGCATATTCATCTCATATTTAAATTTAGAAATGCCCATTCCGCAGTGGCTGGTGTTAGAACTAACTATGCTCTTGCCAAAAAAGGCAACTTGTCCAAACAAGAGAATTACAGGACAATAACTTGTTTGAAGACACCGAGTAAGATCTTTACGGCTGCCCTGAACGTTGTTCGATTGTTCAAAGAATTCAGTATGTATAGAGAGAGATGTATGAACAACGTGGCTGCAGGGCATTAGCTCTTTCTGTCAATGGCCTGGATTGACTGCCAAAAAGCTTTCGATTCAACTCTCATAGGCTTACCATCTGTCTGTTGGAAAGCTTAAAGGTTCATCTAGTGACAGCGAACACTTACCTTTCAGGTTACCTTCCAGGGGGGCTTCTTTCAGGGCGACACCATAAGGCCTCTGATTTTTTACATCACACTGCTGTCTCTATCTCACGCACTACGAAATTCTTCTGGATACCTCTGTGGCTACACTAATCATCGCTAGCGTACGGTCATTCGTGTATTTTATATGGATGACCTAAAGATCTATGCTTCTTGTAAAATCAAACTTCAGAGCGCTTTAAATATCTTCAAGCAGTAGTAAAGAGAAATTAGTATGGAATTTGGATTAGACAAGTGTGCCAAAATTCATCCAAAGAAAGCAAAGATTATTGACGTTTCAAATAATCCTGATCTTGTGAATATAAGTGTTATTAGACACCATGATCTTGGAGAGAGCTATGCACATACCATCTGGTTGTCCCAACCACGCGGGACCGAAGTATCTGTATAGACTCTTACTGTGTTGGCCGCGATCCTGACCTGCTGTACAATGAAAGAGAGTCATTTGCCTAAAATGAGAAGTGTCAAATTTTCTGGAATTACAATTTTCAGATAGCAGTCTCCGTTGCACATTCGAGGCTTGACATCACTTTCCGAGACTTCGAGAAACGAACTATATGCGTGATCGAATTCTCGCCTTGGGCCGACTACAGTATCACTGCCAAGAATTGAAGAAAGAAAACGGGTATCAAGAACTCAAAAAGTGGCTGCTGAATCAACCAAGAATATTCGGTTTAAGTAATTTTCCTTGTGATACGTGCTCTCGGAGATGCGAATCTATCACTGATTCGTATCCTTGAAGACATACCTGCGTGCCAAAAACATGCCAAAGCACTTGCGGGATGAATGCAGAGAGCAGTCATCCTTCGGGCGCTTCGCGTCCTTAAGACACACGAGGGTTTCGCTGGACTGCCGTCATGATTTCATCTCGCCCTGCAAGCTCCAATATCACGCTCATCGGAAATAGCCATAGGTGTTATTTACCGTGGTTCTACTGAGAGCCGGTGTGACTTTTTTTCTTATTCATTGTATATTTTCATGAAACATTGTGTTTGTTAGAAATTAGAATAATATTGAAGACAAAATTAAAATATGATTAGACAAAAATTGGATTCTGAGATCTTAAAAAAAAGAAAATAACTATTATCATTATGTTGACATTTTTGAAAACCTAAGGTGCCAAAATTAACCTTCGCTTTTAAATTCGTATTCTTCGTAAAAAGTTCTACATTTTTTTTATAAATAACTATTATTTTTGGTAGAAATTTCCACTTTTTATAAAAAATGCAAGTTTTTGACAAAAAATGAACTTTTTTATTAATTTATATTTTGGAGTGTAAAATTAGACTAATTTACAGAATATGCAACTTTTGGAGTAAAAATTAAACAACTTTAACTAACTTTTTTTCCTTCCGGCCTGAAAAATCTTCATTTGTTGAAAAACTATATTCTTGCTTATAAGATTTAACTAGTTTGTTAAAATTTGAACTGCTTTCTTAAAAATTCAATAAATTGTTTTCAGGGTCCCAATTTTGGTTGAAAATTCATCTCTTTGGGTAAAAAATTTTACTTCTTGTTCATTTAAGTTTATTTAAGTTCTTTAACCTTTTTTGTGAAACCGAAAATTCTTCTGTTTCTTTGAAAAATTCTTTCTTTTGGATTAGAAATTCAAATCTTTTGGTAAAATCGTCAAGGAACATGAATAATTATTCCAGCAAAAATGAAGGGAAAGTCAGGGAGCTTAGAAAATAAAGTTTTCTCGACTCGCTAAAAACGTTTTGATAATGAAAAATATATAATATAAATATTTCTTCGTGTACTGTTTTTGAGTTTCACGTGAACAAATTTCTGTAAATATAGTAAATATAACTGATAAGATCATATAAAATACAAGTCATTTAAGTTTCTTTAAACTGTACATTTTAAAAATTTTCGTTTACCTTCTGAGGAGAAGAAACAGATTGAGAAATATAAACAGTTAAAAAAAAGAAGCATCACTTTATAATCAATATTACAAATACTGGTATAAGATATGAGTACGAAATAGATAGCGAGTATTGCGTATGATTTCAAAACTCCTTGTTCACTATTCAGTAGTTACATTGTGATCAAGCATTTCTTGTCAGTTTTACCTATAGCTGGGAAAAATGAGGGTTGGTGGAACCTTGTTCATCGCTTTGTCGATTCTCGTTAATTATATTGGTAAATATATACATTTGAATTATTTTCATTTTACTTTTGTTCGAAAGATTTTTTTCTGCAAAAAATCTTGAAATTAAAAACCCTTTTCGCCTTAATATTCGAAAAGATACGCTAATAATGAAAAAATTTGAGATAATGTATACAAACAAAATACCGCTTCGAAAAATGCTTGACTCATCGAAATAAATTTTATTTAAATCAAACAAATTTCTTGTTTTATATTTGGTCAACCAAATGTTTCTTTGATTCAAAGAAACTTTTTACTTGACGTAACTATTATTATTCAGGAGGTCAGGGCAATAAGTTTAGACAGAACGGCGAACCTATATCACTATACCCTAAGCTATCTTCCATAAGTTCAGACTTTACCATACAGGAATAATCTGATTTTTAGGAGTTTTTGTATAAATCTTCTGGTTCGAGAAAGTAATCCCCCAGGTATTTTTTTCAGAAGCTTTTGAGTGCATCACATTCACAAAGTTTGTGACGCACTGGAGTGATTGCTACGACAGTAATCTGCCTCCTTTAATTCTTTCAATGATAATTAGTCCTATTAGTACATGTGCAAGGCATGCAATTTTTATAATTCACCACTTTTTTGGTCAGGTTCCAATATCTCGCATGCTTATCCGAGAATTATTTACTTATGACTTTTTTCCTAATGCGTACGAACTTAACCAGTGGATCTGCTTACTCATTACCTTCAACATATTCATAGTGGGGACCCGAAATCAGACTGACTCAATTTTAAAAGGTAGTCCTAACAAGATGTTGATAGCAACTCCATTCTAGTCTAGAATCTAACTTTCCAGAATAAAAACCCTTAAGGACTGCTTGACTATCAGAAAAAGTTTAAATGTGCTAACCTTCATAAGACCGCTTAGAAATTCCCTGCAGGAAAGCTTCAATAGCTATGATTTCGGCCTAAAAAAATGCAGGGAATCAGTTCAGTACTTTTGTTATCTAATTTCTGTACTTGTTCTTAAAGATGTCGGCCCTTGTTCTCAAAAAGGATTCCGAGCCATATTTGTACCAAACAAGACCTCCTTCTGTAGATAATTATAATTTCTCCCTTTATTATGATATGCTTCAAATGCAGAGAATATTACTTCAAAGGGTTTCATTGGGGATCCTTTGTTCAAAATAGCATCAGTTTGTATAGCAAAAATATTATCGTCGCGTAGCATGCGCTTACAGATATCGTGCAGATATATTACTTCAGCATCACCATGGTTTCCCCTATTAGGACTTCCGTGCCGCAATCTTCCTTATGAAAAGGCGCAACGCCGGAGTGCCCATGATAACCTTAGGAGATGATGTTATTGTTGTTTCTGTAGCACCATTGACCGCCAAGCGGAAAACCATTTAAAGACTTTTCAATTATTTTATAGTACTGATTACCAGTAAGAAATAACCAGATAACCAGTGAGTAAACCTGGATTTGAAAAACCAGGATTTCCCTATTGCGTACTTACTTTGCCCTAAATGTCATCCTAGCTTTTCTGACCATTGCGTTAATAGTATTGCGGCCTCTCGTAAAATGCATGACAATCAGCGGTTCCTGCACATATGTAGCACCGACTGGAAGAACCAGCTTCGTTCAAAAAACGAATCAGGCCATCAATGTCCATTGCGTACTAGGTAATAGAAAGATCTCTTGATTGTACACAACCCCTTTGAATTTTAGACTTCAGTTCACTATCATGCAGTATGGTGTGTACCGTTTTATTATTTAATATGATGCGTATCCTCTTATTTGCGATGGCACTAATTCCGTGTGTTTGAACAGAGCCATAAATGGATTTAATTGTGGTGTTACTAAAAACTCTCTCTATCTCTAGAAACACTAAACTCGGTGCTTCACCTATTCGTATTGTATTATTAATGCAAGATGTAAATGCATTGAAAGCTTTCACGTTAGATGTGCCTCTTTGAGAGGCAATTTGGTTCCTATGGCTGGTTATTTATGTGAGGAATTCTCTTTTATTGTAAAGGTCTACTTGTGTTGATGCAGAGAATATTTCATCATATGCTAAGGCTCTAAATACTTTATTCCTGACTATCTTACGAAATCTTGTCATCGTCTCGAGAGCACCACTATTTATTTTGTCAAACAAAAACTTGAAAGCAAATATGATGTTTAGGCTTTAACGAGGAAGCAAAAATATCATATCATTATATTTTAATTGCGAATGTATATCAAATAATTCAAAGCTTTATTCACGATAAAAACTTCGTTCCGCTGTTTCAGTTTGCAGCACATTAGAGGACGCTCTAAATGCACCTTTCAGGACATTTAATATTTCGCCACAAAGAATTCCTGCTGCTCGGCCCGTAGACATTCAGCCACACGAACCATGGATCACGGTAGTACGAAGAGGCGATTGGATCATTGGACATTTGCACGGACAGAGTATTCGGCCATTTTTTTCTTATACTGATCCAAGAGCAGTGGCAGTTGCAATACGTATATCAACCGGCGTTCCGGAGAATATTTTAAGTACAGATTTTGCAAAAGCATTAGGTATATTCAAACATTTGCCACTATATGCACCACATGATGACGATTTCTTATTGTCAAACCACTTTCCTAACAACAGCTATTACCAACGTCAAACATTTTTCGTGGACATCATGGCAGATCATTTGAAAAATAACGCTCTTTAGAGTAATGAAAAATGTAATAGTGAAATACAATTTCCTATCTACTGATGGCCGTAGCTCTGTAGTGATTCTCGGATTATCGAATCGCAGAACAAAAACACAGTAACTAGTTGCGTTCAGAAAAAGTTTTCTGTGATTTTCCTCTCCCTTGGCAAAAATCTAAGCAAATGCGAGCACTTTTCTAAAAAGGCCGTCTGCAGATTATAGGGCTCATGGGGTACCAAATAAGAATGGGCCTTATACATGTAAATTAAACGGCCAAACAGAATGTACATTGAAGTAATAAAAATTATGTTTGAAAGTGTAATAGCAATGTCTCATGCTCAATTACTGTAGTCTAAAACCTAATCCTGACTTGAGATAAAAAATGATGTCTACATTTCTGAAAGTCGATTGAAGTCAGGTTATTCTTTTATAATTATTTTTTTATTGCAATGTAAATGTTTAAGTGTGACTAACTTCTGATTATGGCTGGTTTCAATGATGATGTTAAATTGCCATAGTGGAAAGAGAAGTCTTACCTTTAAATGCCCCCTACTGCAATAAGAAAACCTTATCTGGTTTCGACCCCTCATATGAATATTGAAAAATGATTTTTAAAAAATAATCAACTTGAATCTTTCGCCCTATATGAATGGTCCTTTTTATATAAACAATTATTATACATCCATTTTTTTAATCTTGCCTAGTTTGACTATGGACGAGAATTTTGATTTTTCAGTCTATTTTTTTTTTGGTTAAAACCCGAACCGTTGGTCAATAAATGTCAGTTAGCGAACTTGATCTTCATGGTTGGTCCGTCAAAACGTGTGCCAAAGCAACATTTAATCCGATCAGTGATTCAACATTTGATATATATTAGGTAGCAACAAACATAATAGATTTATTAGCAAAAATGTTTTACAGTAACAAAGAAACATCAGACCTCGAATCCCGACACTTGGAAACTTTGTTTTAAATAGTAAAATATTTGTATGTTTTTGACATAAATCGAAATATCAAAATATTTCAGTATATCCTAAAAGGTTTCAAGGAATTTTAAAGAATTTGAGAGATTTCAACAAGTTTCATGTGGCTTTAGAGGGCATCAAATTATTCTAATTTCTGAAGGAAATTTTAAGAGACCCACGCGAATTGATCGGAACTTCAAGGCCTTGAAAGGTTTTACATTTTGAAATGGATTTGAAAGGATTTCAAAGGTAATGTTAGTTCTAAGAATTGAAAGCTTTCAAGCGATTTAAGAGAATTTTCCAGGATTCCTAGAGAACTGGAAGCAGTAAGTCAAATGGAATGAAATTTTAAGGAATTTCTAGAGATTTCATGGTATTTTAAAAAGTTTTAGCGGATTTTAAAGATTAAAACGTTTTCAAGGGATTTTTCTAAGATATTAAATTTTTCAAGATGTTGTACGTTATTTAAAGGTACTCCTAAATATTGCGTTATACTTCAAAGACTTTATAGAATATAGCGTATTTTAAAAGACTCGCAGGAGTTTAATACGATTTTGAAAATTTTCGCAGTATTACAGAATTCCAAAAAAGTGCATGTTAATTCAAAAGATTAAAAAGTATTTAAGGAAATTTTAAATTTCGTAAGGATTTTCAAAAAATTTTATAGGATTTTAGAAAATGTCAAAGGGCTTTGTAAAAGGTTACAGAATATGTAATACTACACAATGATTTTGAATTGAAACTAAATATGTATAAAATTTCTCATCAGATACAATCATAACGGGGGGGAATCGAAATTTTGTATTTTTATCTTAAGACACTTTACATGAAAAATGATGAAATTTTCTTCTATCACGCTGAAGACGATCGACGAAAAATAAACATAGATTCTGTAAAGCTCGACAAAAAATATATTATTTAATCACTACTCATTGTTTGAAGAATTAAATTACGCATATAACATAATTTTATAGACCATGTTTTTTTGAGAGCACACGTGTAATATTTTTTCTAAATTGAAATTAATGAAGTTCAAGGTTACTATCTGATAAAACAAATCTGCATTATTTTAAACTATTATAAGCAATGAAATTGTATACTAGATCGATAATCTGCCTCTTTTCTTAATAAAGAAACGTACATGTTTCCAGATCTAATAAAAATCGACTTTGTGTTAAATAAAATTTTTTTAAATAATTCTAAAATACTGAAATTTAAACTGTAATTAGATTCTGAGATCTGCGAGCAAGGAAATAAGTATTATCAGTTTATTGACATTTTTGAAGATTTTATCTATTTCGATTAAGTGTCTACATAAATGTAAACAATGGTCGTTTATTTTCTTTATTTTGGAAATAATAATCAAAAAATAAAATGTTTCAAAGTGAAGCTTCTCTAAATCATAATCTAAATTTTAAATTAAATTTAAATTAAATGAAATTTAAATTTTAAATTTAAGTCTAAATTTTGAAGTATCAAACACTACGAAATTTTCAGCACAGTCTTTTTTGATGAAACATTAATTACCTCTTTAAAAAATGATGTTTTTTGCTGAATATTCGACCATTATGACACAAATTCATTTTTTCAGTTCAAAATGCAACCTTTCAGTTGAAGGTTATACTAATTTGTAAAGTAATCATTTTTTTGTTCAAAGATTTATCTCCTTATTTGTGAGTTTAACTATCCCATTTGTTGAACTATTTTATTTTTTTTTATTTTACCATATTCGTTAGATAAGACAATAAAATGTAAGCTTGCTGACATGTAAAAGAAACATGTGTTAATATAAATTGTGATAAGTATTGACCGACAACTTACCCTTTGTTCTATATACCCTAAATTTTGTGAAATTTATCAGAGAAATGTCAGATTATGAAAAATATTTGAAATTTAGAATCTTTTATTTTTAATTTTCTCATTCATATTATAAAAGATTGTATTTTAAAAGTATTACAAGATTAACATTGCCCTATTTGAATATAAATGGCCGGGGAAAATAGAAAATTATCCGAAGAAAATTTAGGGAATTTTGAAAACGAATTTGAGCGCCTATTATGATTTAAAATCCTTTTTTGATTTTATTTATGTGGGTTCAAAAATCCACTATATTAATATTAAATCAATTTTTGTTGTGAAATTCATAGTATGGAACCGAAAATTCAGCTTAATTCTTCCTTAGTTGAAACTGCAGCACCTGCTTTGTTGGAAATTTATTTTCTGGTTTGAGAATTTAATTATTTTGTTTAAAACTCATCTTTTTTTTAAATCTAATTGTATCTAAATTAAAGCTTTTTCTGTTAAAATATCTACTTTTTCATTATTTGCTTAAAAGTGATCTTGATTAAAAGTTGAAACCAAAAAATTGAAGTCATAAATCTTTATTATACAATTATTTAATATATAAATTTCTTTATTATGGAACTTTAGGAAATATCAGCAAAAATTCTAGACGCTTTACAGGATATTTAGGGCCTTTCAAATGTTTGAAGAAATTTAAAAATGTTTTATCATTTCTTTGAAATCATTTCAATATTTAATAGCATATTCGGTCACAACTTTTTAAGCAGATGTTACTTCATATCTGAAAATTTCCAAAACTATATAATTTTGACTTATTACAGAATACCTGATAAATTGAAATTTCCACATTTAAAATTTCCTAGATCAGACCATTCAACATTTTTTAATATTAGTTAATTGTAAAATTTCCCGACAATAATAAATTCCTGACATTGTGAAATAAATGACACAGGGAAATTACCAAATGATGGAATTCCTGAACCAAATAAATTAGAAAATTGTTTTAATAATAAATAGATTTTGGGCAATAGCCATCTTAAGCCTGTGAAAACGTTTTAAAGCAGTAATAATATTTAAATAAAGTATAATATTTGATATTAATAATAAAATTAGTTACGATTTAAAAAGTATTTTTGGAAAAGTAATTATTGAAACAAATTATATTTTTTGAAACAGTTAAAAAGTGGATAATATATTCTTTCTGTACACTATACATTCAGAAACATTCAGTCTGTTACATAAGACCGTGGTCACTGTTACATGTATAAAAAAAATCTTAGCGATCTATTTCTTTTTCTATGACAGAGACAGTCGTTCTTCTTGTGGTTTTTCGAGCGTTTCGTGCGTTTAGGGAGTAGAATGGGCAAAATGGGTTTGTCAACTTAGATTGGTCATTTCAGTCACTGGATGCAAATCCAATAGAAATTGTGTGTGCTCTAATAAAAATGAAAAATTCGCAAACGCAAGCCATGTAATTTGGATCAACTTTCTAGAAAAATTCGGAAAATGTGGAGGTCTTTTCCCTAAGAATATGCCGGAAACTGTCCCGACGGTGTCAGGCCATAATTGATGCTGGACTAGATTGGACTTGCTACTAAGGTATTTGCATTGAGTATTGGCGACCAATTACATAATAAATGTACGAACTAAAAAAATCTATTGATGTTATTATTTAACAGTGAGCACACTCTTATCTCACCGATTTTAATTATATGTGCACTATTTTATTTCATATTTTTAGTTATAAAAAAAACTGCTTGAGCAAAAAAAGATTGTTTAAACAAATAGAAAATCATTAAAAATTAAAGAAATTTATCAAGATTATGTAATTATTCAACAAAACGTTGTATGGGATGCTATTTTCAAAAGAAGTTGATATATCTGGCTCAATTTTCAGAAATTTGGAAAATAGACAATAAATAATTGTTTAAACAATACATAATCTTTTTAGAAAAATGTGCTACTCTAAACAATGAAACACCATTACATGTCAATGAGAAAATACGATTATTGTTTATAGTTTTTGGAATAAATAATGGTTTTAATAGTTTAAATTTGTTTAGAAAATTTAAAATTGCTTAAAAAGTCATGGGAAATATTAAAACTTTTCATTAGTAACTATTTGTATGAAAATATGTCTGCAATTTTTCCAAAAAAAAAACAATAATACGTAAAAATGCATTTTTTTCTGTCATATTTGAAGCGCTGCGGAGAAGATGAGGATGGGATGCAAATACAGGT
>JAWWLR010000002.1:58615382-58625523 GCA_035041075.1 Acraspis erinacei
GTCTCGTTAAGCTGCAAGGAACACCGAGCGACGACAGATTGTCACCGTGAAAAATCGCTATCAATCTACCGGAAATGAGGAGGGTTTGATCTCATCGAGCATAAAATGCACTGTAAACTGGACTTCGACTTCGAGATACGACACTGCAAACAGTGACCACCGAGTAGTGAAATTTTAAACTGTAAGACCCGGTAACTTACCGGGTCCCCGAAAAGTAGGAAGATGTATTGAAATGTATGGGCATGCGTGCCCAGGTCAGGTCCAAGTTAGATTATTGACGCATTAGAGGAATTTAACGTGGATACAGACGTCGGCTAAGTACGTTGGTTATTGATTTTTCGAGTCTGGATCAACGTATATAGTTATTCTACCCGAATTCGATATTCCGTTAACATCTGATTTTTACATTTTCCCGATCAACCCTAAGGTTGTAATTTTTTGAAGATTCATGAAACTTTCTCCCGTTAGAGTTCCATGAAACGTAGGATTTAAATTTATTACGAGAATACTATGATTTAGTTGCGTTATTTGTATTCTGTTATGGAAAATAGTTCATACTCTTAGTGAGGAAAGATTTAGTTCACAGTCCCTCTACTAGGCGCGCTGTATCCACGAGTAGAATGTCGCGAAAGTCGGTTAACAATATAATTAATGATTATTTGAGTTCGCATACATTACGGCGGTAGGCGCTGTGACCGTGGATCTCACGATTTCGAGCCGTTGTTAGCTTTAGGTCAGTTTTCTTACATTAAAACGCTTGAAATAAGTCGAACCCAGGAACTTTCGAAAGATTTCAAGTCCCACTAACTCGTATGCCATTCAGTTCCTTAAATTTTGATTAAATTAACTTAGCACTAAGAAATGGTATTGTTTATGCCGTTTAGTATGTATGTATTTAGTTTATTCCTGTAAATGTACTCTTAGTTGCGTAGTAATTGTTTAGTTCTTAGGTTTTCCGGTAGTTGCGCTGCGACTCGAGGTTTTGTGAACGCGCCCTGACGAGAGAAGCATGCGAGTTGACGGTCTTGGCGCCTGCACAAAACCTGTCACTTTTGTTCTTGGTCTCCGCGTGGCAAAACGTTCCTCGTTGCGTAACACCGTTAAGGATTCCTTGGAGACTTGGTTATGTGGATATTGCCGTTTGCCTGTTATACCGTTATTGGATTTTGACAGTTGGATTTGGCGATACTACGGAAAATGTTCTTTTGCGTTTCGCACAATGTCTGTGATTCTCGCTTCCGACCACGTGGTCAGAGTTGAAACTTCTTTTCTTTTCCTCCTTTTTGTGAAAGTGTTCAATTTGCAGAGGTACTGGGTTGAATTGTAAAAGAAAAGGCTAATCGATTATTATTCCATAAAGAAATAAAGTTGCTGGATTAAAAATTCTTTCACATAGACAAAGTTGGATGTTGGAATTTCAGACACCAACCCTAAGTTCCATTGCTCCTGTAGTTTCTTCCTTTTTTCCCACCGATTTTCAGGTTTAAAAATGGTAATTTTCGGCCTTTCAATTTTTTCCGGCCTAATTTTAGATTATTGAAAGTTACCTTTATTTTTTGTATTATTATACGAATTGTTTAACCGCCATTCAACACGTGGCGTAATAAACCACCATCGCAACATATATAATAATATTGGAAGGGGTGGGGGCAAACTTAATTTTCTTCCAGGGCGCCCAAATTTCTAAGGCCGGCCCTGAGAAGAGTACATTTGTACTGATGCAAATAAATGCGGCGAAATGATTAATACCTCATGCGGTTCATGTGGTATAATGTACTTTGCGGATACGGCAAATTTGAAAGGCGTGTCACCATTAATACTGTGTTCGGCTGTAACGATTCATAAACTTCAAGGAGTCAAGCTTACGAAGCTTTAAGTAGAGTAAGGTGTGTTGATGGTATTGAAATTAGTGTATTGGATCCGAGAAAAATATTTTTACATTGTCACGATCAAAATTGCTTCAAGAATTAGAGCGAGTAAGAAATTTACCATGTTTGCTACTACTGGAAAAGGGGGGTAGACTTGGGACAGAGGTTCTTCTATTAACGTGATTGGAATGTAACTATACCCCGGTCACACTTCTAGTTGTGTAACGTTACAAGTTTTAACTGAACGTTTTGTAACCGGTAATTTTCACCTTCGTCAATATCCCAATCTGAAAGGTTTGATATGAAGCAACAGAGGCTTTTAGGGGCAAGAATTTTAATGTTTAGGTATTCTTTATTTCTTTGCAGAATCAAGATGCTCGTCCAGAGGACTGTGCAGTCAACAAAGGAATAGGAGAACCAGACTCCAAGTCTAACTCCTAGCATTGCATCGATGATAGATTTGATTTGATTCAAAACCGGAAAGTTTTCTTATCTTTCTGTGCGTGTTCGTAGGACGCAAAGTCCTCGTTTGTTGAAGGGGGTATTTTGCCGGCCACAGCCGTAAAAGTATACTCTTACGGAGTACGCGCATGCGCTTTTAGTTCAAGTGGCGACACTCTCCGGACTCTCTCTTTTGACAGATGTGCAGTTCATATGTCTAATGTTTGTAGAATGTACAATACTATGGCTGATATGAAGCTCACGTCCACATTTAATGATAAGTTTAATTTTATTTATAGTTATTCAAAATTATTGTGTGTTATATTTTTCCTTACGGGGGGCTTCGCCCCCCCCCCGCAACCCGCCACAGGCTGCTCCACCCCTCGACCCCGCCAGGGATCCGCCCCGGACCCCTGCCTTTCCCCTTCCGCGCTCTCTACACTTTACCCCCAATACCCCCTCGCATACGAAAACCATTCCGTTTTCGGATAAAATATCGTGTGTCACACCTCAGGAAACCTATGAAGACCTCTTCCGCTGTTTAAGTGCTCGGCCTCAGCCGCCAAAGCCGTGTTTTGCTGAGTCGTAACACAATATAATATTGTTCAATTTTTGGTCTGTGTTATTGGTTATTATTATTCATGTATTTATTTCAGAAAGAAAAGTTAGCATAACCTAAAAATTAGGGTAAGAATGTAAGGGGGGGTCGTTGCGTTCGGCAATAGTTCTTAATACATCCCATAGGTGGCGCTGATCTTGCATTTTGCCACAATCTATAAGTACCCTCTCGAAATATATGGGAGTGGGCACACCGTGGTGAGCGACGAGCGGATGGGATTCCTGCCCATGTCTAAAAGGACCCATGCCCGTACTAGTTCGAACCACGCGCCAGGCATCAACTCCGACACCATGGGCGACATCCGGCGACGAGGTAATGCATATGTCGTCCGAGAAGCGCGAGGCCCTTCCTTCCGAGTTAAGCCTTGACTGCATGAAGAAATCACTACCAATGTGTGACATTTTCTTTTTTTTCCCTTACTAACGAGATTAATTTAAGACTTTCGGAAGATCCTTTTTGTTCTCGGGTGTTGGCTGACTCCAGAGCAGAGCGGCATTTTATCTAATAAGACACTGTTTGTGGCTTAAGTTGTTGAGTTGTTAGTTTGAAAGAGTAATGGATCTCGGTTATGGCTTCAATGGACGCCAATTATCGTTTTGTTTAATATTACTTTTTGCAGTGAGCGTCCGATAGCACCCTAGAATTGAAATTCAATGTTTCGTTTTAGACGAATCATACCAATGGAGCTATAGTTTATTTATTTTTATTTTTAATCTAGTCGTTAATACGACGATTACAACTTTTGCAATGATGTTCTAGGTACAAAATTAGGAGTATGGTGTAGTTTAGAGTTCGTCTTTTACCACCGTTATACTTAGATAGCGACCGCGAGCATTAGAGGTGACAACAGTTACCCCTGGATGCTTTCTTAGAGCTACCATCTGCCACTACATAGGTTGTTAGTCGCTTGCTTCATGACGGTCGAGAAAGTTTCTTACAATGCCACAGGTATTTACTAAAACCATCTTCTGAGCTGTTGCCAGTACTCTACTGACTCCTAAGTATTCAAGATGTTCAGTGCACCTTGCGTACACATTAAAGTTGAAATCAACAATACGGCGAATAGATGCATCCTTTATATACCTCCATATGGTCTTTACTTTATCCCTTAGCTCGCTATACTTATGGATCGTGTTTGCATAGGTTTACTTAAAATTTCGGTTAAGTGGACAAACAATGTCGATGATGTAGACTCGACCACCTTTTTTTTCTCGCATCACGATGTCAGGTCGATTTATTCGGATGTAATGATCCGTTTGGATAGTAACATCCCAACATAAGACGTGATCTTCATTTTCTAAAACGGGCAAGAGGTTAAGAGCCCGTGGTTAAGGGCAAGTTATGAATGTATAATGCCCGCTATGTGATTATGCCTGTGCGTATATTCTCTCTGAGCAATTACCATGTCAATCACAGGCCTATGTCAATCCGATTAAAAATAACTACTTTTTTTTAATTTATCATAATACGTCCATCCTCTTTAAAGTTTTGGCAATAAAAATACAATGTTCTATTTAACATTTTCGAGGCTCTTCTTGATTCAAGCAAAATAAATAAATTGAAGAAAATTCATTCCAACGCGCGTCAATCCTGTATAAAGTTATGGCAGAGCATAACAAACATGAAAAAACTTGAGAAACATACAAGTTTTCTTTTCGCTGCGCGTATTTCACTAAAGAGTTTTAGTATCACATTTGTTGGTCATTACAATTTTGTGTAGTTTTAAGGTAGTTGTCGTGTCAAAAGAAAGATATATGAAAAAAATAGTTTTTTATGATTTTAAGAATCAGAATATTATAACTGATGTCATTAGAAATACAAAATTATTTTTAATGAATAATGTTAAAATTCACCAAGAACAAAACATTCTGTTAACCATGTTTAAGAGTAAATATATTAAATAACAAGAAAATACCATAACACCATTTATTTATCATAAAAATTATGTTAGTGCTTAAAAAACTCAAGGAAATACTTAGTTTTCGGCAAAAAGCTCGCATTCAAAGCATATGTTCAATGCCGTTTCACACATTTGACTTTTTGCCCGTGTGTTCTCTCTAATAACACTCAACGCTGCAATATAAATACAAACTCCTTATTTAAAGCTAAAAAATCATTGATTGAAAAAAATTATTGATAGTTATCTTTTTTTATCTGTACATAATATAGGTAAATATATGTATGTTTAAAATACATGGTATGCCCCTCTTACGAATCCGACAGAGACGCTGTAACATCATTCGCACTTCGGAGATTATAAACCCGGGCAATCATTCTGACACATAAATTATTAAATAACAATTGTGAATT
Organism: Acraspis erinacei; assembly: GCA_035041075.1. Classification (NCBI taxonomy): domain Eukaryota; kingdom Metazoa; phylum Arthropoda; class Insecta; order Hymenoptera; family Cynipidae; genus Acraspis; species Acraspis erinacei. Next base: position 58,620,621 of record JAWWLR010000002.1, read on the forward strand.
GATTATTATCAGAAATTAATTAGGAAAATGTACACCAATTTTAGCAAAATCAAATTTATTTATGGTGGATATACCTCGGAAAAGTGAAAGAGGAAAATTCCAGCAACTTGAAAATTTTTCTGATGCTAAACTTCAAAAGTTTTCTATATTTTTCGAGATGAATGATGAATACCTCTTACGAAAAAATGGAAAAATCTGGTATTAACAAGGTATATAAAACAGACCTTGATCAAATCTCTCTGTACATTCTACGTACATTTTAAAAAGCTGCGCATCCTTAAGCTTCCAAGATCTAAAAATAATGAAAGTTTACAATTGCTTGTTCCTTTGAGTCTCGCAATATACAGAAATCCTTAATTAAGTACTTTAATCAGTGAATTTGAATCTTATTTAATTTCTTGTGATGAAAAATAAATTAAACATACTTCAAATGTTGTGCTATCGCGTAGTAAATTTAAAAACTCTGTAATTCTCAGACTTATCTGTTTATGTCTCTACGCGATATTCATACAGCGAGCCTGGCTCGCTTTCGTATCGTTCATTCCTCGGTTCCGTCTCGTTTTCCTGAGCCCATTCCTCGGTTTATCTCGTCACTTTCTTTTCATCCCTTCTCGTCCCTCATCGGTCTTGTCTCCATTTTTTCCGAAGAATGAGACAGATGTAGACTAGTGGAGCGGGCAGTTTGCAAGAGCGCTCTTTTGCCACTCTGTCGCGCTAATACTAATTAGCGTTCTTTAATGAATAGTTAAAGTCTAAATATGATTACATATTATAATTTTTTGCCTATTAATGATTAATCTGATATCAAAAACGACCATATTTTAATTATTACAAAGATTTAACTTTACTGTATTATAAGAATGAATGAATGAATTAATTATAAGAATAGAATACATGAAATAGAAAGGTAAAAAGATACGTATATTTTCAAGTTCTTAACCGTTTAAAGAATTTAACACTAATTTAATTTTTTGTTTTTCAAAGTAGAATTTCAAAATTTTGTAGTGTCTAAATTCTACAGTTGGGCAATAAAATATATTTGTCGGGAGATTTATAATAACCAATAACCAATAATCAATAAACAATAATAAATTTGTAGTTCTTTTTTAAGTGCATAATTTTTGTCGAATCATTATATCTCGTATCTTCCATAGTTTAACTGGAAATGGAATTGTTGATTTTTCATTATTTTTTATATCAAAATTTGAATTTTCGATTTTTAAAAAACTTCGAAAACTTATTATAATAATCTCGTAGGGAATTCAAAAAGCCACATTTTTATAAAAAATGTTCCAAATGCACAAATTTGAATTCTTTAAATTCGTAATTAGGTGTGTGAATTGGGAAACATTTCTTTCTTCGAGTTTTTCAAATTATTCACTCAGCAATACGGAAAAGCGACAACAATGACGATTGTAATAACAGCAGATATGCATTTTCAGATTGATTAAAAAAAATTATTTCCAGCAGTAATTCATCAGAAATAAATTCATTCCAAGGTACTTCTAAAAATGCATATGTTGTTGGTGCACCTGACAGCTGAATTTAGTTTTTCTCTCTAATATTTATGTCAAACAGAAACTAAATGTTTTTAAATCATCCACTTTTTTTTAGAATATTTCACTCGTTGAGCAGTGAGCATCCGCATTGCGATCATAATTCTTCATTATAGAAATGAAGTTATGAGGATGCCGGGAGCTTCGTGCGAGGTTTTTCTCTCGATATTCGGAAAACAAACGATGCCACGAACGCTTTTAGAGTCTTACCACATGACGAGAAGATTAGCCTCACGTATACTATTGCAAATACCATGAACAAAATCTGTGATGATAATTCGAAAAATTATGCGTCAATGTTCTTAGATCAGCAATCAAAACCGAATACAGACTCAGGTGTGGGAAAGGTACTGAGTGCGTACAAAACTTAGGATATTTCGTTTGAAGTCACGGCTATACATCTATATGGTTTACAATCAATCCTATATTATTCATATTATGTTAATATAAGTATAACTTCCGATACCTAGAATCAGAGTGAACAATAATGGAAGATATTAATCCTCGATTTGACTGTGATGTCTCTGGGAAAATATAAGAGGCTCTTGAACGGTCGCCAACTGGACTAATTTCACAAGAAATAGTCCCAATTTCTTTTTGGGACACATCCTGTTGCGACTCTGGATCTATTTTAATTTCTTCGCATCCTTCCGAAGATAAATGACTGGAGTATTTATCGTCTCTGGGACCTCAGTGCGAAAATATCCGCTTGAATCGACGCCAACGTGCCAAGCTTTTTTCTTCGTAGATCAGTTAGCGTGGCGTTAGAGCTTCTTGATTTAACAAAACCAACGGCAACGTGATGCTCGAACTTGGCAAGAACGGCGAAGCTCTTTTATTAGGGAAAGAAGAAAGTTCCCACAGCGCGGATATTTCCGTGTATTGAGCTACGTCTTTTTTTCACCCGTTTTATCTCTTCGCTCAACGATACCGTTAACGAACGAAGCTTTAAAAGTCTTCGAAAAGGAAAGCAAGCCATCAAGCTTTACTTTTAACTTCTGTGTGCTGTGTGGCTATTAAACTTATATAAGCGGGTCATAAATTAAGCCAACATCAATTTAATAGGTGTGAAAAGTTAAGTCTTCACAACAAAAACAAATTAAAATATATTACAATCTGAAAACATCTTTCCTTCCTCATTATTATAGACAGCGGAGTAAGACATAAGAAAAAAACCAACTTTCAAAAATAAGAACTTTTGCCATTTTTATTCAAAAATAATTATGATCATGATTTTAAAATAAAATACTAGCTAAAATTTTGAAACGTAAATTTCAACATATTCAATCAAGTATGAACTTTAGTTTATTATTAAATATATTTTTTCGGGTACCAAAGAAAAATTTGTATCAGGTAAAACAAAAGTTTATAGTTGATTTAATATGGTTAAATTCACTTTTTCCAAGACGCACTCCTGTCTCCTCCACAGTACCGATATTTTATGGATTAAATGCTAATTTTTATTTTTGTGTATTAATAATAGTTTATTGTAAATTTAAAGAAATATTTGTTCCATATTTTTAAACTATCGTCGTTAAATTTACTCATCCATGTTATGAAATACCAAATCATGGTTCATTACAGATACATCTGACATAAAAGCAAATGCATAAAAGTTTATGATCAACACAGCAACAAAAGTTTTAGAATTGAGAAGCTCGTTCTTATAGTAAAACTCAAGATCTTAATTGCAGTCAAAAAATAGGGTTACGGTACTCTCTGTGGCAAGGAATGAGCCTAAGTCCAGGAGTAAAACTAAAAACGGACTTAAATTAAAGGTATAACAAGAACAATTCGTAAGACATCTGTCTGTGAAATTCTTGTCTTTATACGTAAGCATAAAAATGGAGGAACTTGTTAGAGATTGAGTATCACAAGTACAACTAAAAGTTATGAATCCGGATGAAGAAAAAGTCGAAATATAAGCTCCAAGTTCACGACTCCAAGTAATCGTAAGTGAAGATTCATACTACAAAACTAACCGGGGACTCATGTGCCATGCTATAACCCCTCCTAATGGTCTAACTAACATTCCTAACATAAAGAAATTACTTATGGCAAATGCTCTCGTACGCTATTTAATGGTGCACAATTGCAGGGGCCAAATAGGAAGATAAGAATAAATTTAGGGAGATCTATAACACCTGTTTTACCTCCTCCTAGTTGAAACTATACGGTTGAAAGAAAAATTTGTATAATGAAAACCATTGAATTTAGTTCCCGTGTTTTGAATAAAAAAATTCTTTAAAAGCTTCTTCTTATCTTTATGAGACATTTCTAGAGAAATTCCGGACACTCGTGGCTCATTGCGTACGTAGTGTGCTGCTCGACTAAAATTAGCATATCTTGTTATCCAGACGACTCTTATTGAATTTTTTAAAAGAAAGTTGAAATTATAAGAAATTTTCATATCCAGATTAAAAACAAGTAAGGAAAGAGTATTTCACAAAAAATTGAGATCCCATTATAAAATTTGTAATTGCTATTCATAAGATTAAACAAGATAAAATTATTGAATATAATAATATTGAATAATAATAATACTTTCAATTTGTATTAAAATCCAATTTTTGGCTTTAGAAATATTGATAATTCAAAAACATTCATTATCGAAAGGCAGCATGGCGTAACAGGCATAACTTTGAAAATATTTCCAAAAATCCTTTTTCAACGAAATGTCATTTTCATATACACTATAATTCCACTAAGTGTGATCAAAGTAAAATTTGTAAATGCTAATACTTCTGGCTTATACACTAGCCCAACATTCATTTGAGAACTTCCATACGAAATCCTTACCCTATAGGTGGATGGATTGTGTTTTAATTGAATTATGAGAAGTTCATTGGCCAGATGCCAAGTCACAGGGGCGAAAGTTAAACTTGAATTTCGCGCGCGGAATTTAGTGTGATGACTCGTTTATCTCAAGAGGGCTAAGATTTTTATTACCAACTTACAGAACTCGAGAAATTAAACAGAAACCACATATATGGTCATTCTCTGAAAAGAGGGTACTTTTAACAGAATCCCGTGTGGAAATTTTTAAATGGCCCCTGCGAGGGCCATCGTAATTTGCCCCTTTAATGCGTGGGTCCTACGTTGGCAAACCACGAAAGGCCCACATAGTTTTGACATGCTCATCTTCGATAGCCTCTTGTCGGCTGCCTACGAAGGGCCAATAAAGTGGCCCTCTGTAGTGCCCAGCTAAGCCCCCTGTAAGGTCCTCATACTTCATACATAAAAGATATTTAAAAAAGAAATATTAATTTATTGCGAGTATTTTGACTTTAAATATTAATGTTCCTGTTTAGAGTGAATACATATATTACATTTTTAAACATCATATG
>JAWWLR010000002.1:58893596-58903637 GCA_035041075.1 Acraspis erinacei
AATACTTATAAAAGCATTATTTCTGCAAATTGAAATCTTCAAAAGCCTCAAAATTAATATTTTAAGAATTATAAGGTTTTAGGAATTATTTGATCCGGAACCCATTAGATACAGATAGATTCGCCATACTTATACGAGGTATGGAATTCTTCACTAGAACTTAGCAGGGCCCTTATCAGTTTTTTCTAGGCTAGATATTCTGATAGGGACCCCATAAGAATCCAAATTCAAATAGGGAAATATGAATCAATTTGGACATTTAACACAATAAATAGTCAAAGCACCATGTAAGCATGTGTCTTGTGCATTTATATTTCGCAAAGAGTATACACACTGAAATTAATACGACTGTAGGTAATGCAAGAAAGTTACACACAGCAATCTGAAATTCTGTAGTCCAATTCCCAGTGGAGCGACGAGAGTAGATCTTTATTTCAAAAAAAATTAATTTTTTAAATATATTATGTACCTGGTAAATCATTTTAAGAATCTTCTTTTTACACTCTCTTTATTAATTTAATAAATGTATGAGAATTACTCGATTGTTGCATTTTCATCTCAATCAGAAGATCTTTGTTTTATGTGAAATACGCGGATTTAATCAAATGTCGACTTTTTGGGACATATTCAGGAAGAAAAAGTGTAAATGAGAAAAATGTCACCGTCGCCGTACATGCGGTTCTCAATGTTGTACGTGAGAACGATCAATTTAGACGAAATTGTCTGATTGGATTGCGCTTTGGCTCATGTTTTTAAGACGTAAAAAGGATGAACGAGTTCATTAACTAGTTCTCTTTAATCAAAATGTTAACAAGTAAAATTTTTAATCATAAGAAGATCTAAAAATTCGCTTGAAAGTAGTTATTTTTATAAAACGTACAGACATTATTTTAATCGTGAAATATATTATGAAAAATTCAATTTCCTGAGTAAGCTTTTCAAGGTGCATTAAAATCATACAAAGGAAAATTGTTATTCTCTAAAAGATCTAAACATTTTAATGTAACCGTTTTTTAATAGAACGCATAGAACGCATAATGTTGGATTTTATCGTGAAAAATATCGTCAAACTGCGCAACATATATGTAGACGGTCATGACTTTTTCTATACATTCCAGCTTTAGTTTAGATTTCGACGGCCATGACTAAACTAACATTTGGAAGTTGCATTAGGAAGTTATGATTTTATTCTAAGTGACTAGTATGCACTTTTAAATGAAAGAAAGTTAAAAATTAGGTAAATATTATTCCAATTAGTTTGCTTATTAACTGTTATTTAGTCCAAAATCGTAAAGCGAATAGTTTCTTTGACAGGTGTTCTGGTGACTTACAGCGCGGTTCAGCACTCCACAACTCTCGCATGGGCCAAAATTCAGTCTCAAAATGATACATTCCCCTAGATGCCCAGATGTGCAACTACGTTCATAGGAATACATATGAGAATGAAAATTCTCTGAAATTCTCATTGCGAGACCAATGAAATTTGAGCTGCAACAAATTTAACACTGGCTTTTTTCTGTGAATAATGAACTTTCTGCTCCGATGATATTTTTTGCCACTGTGGAAAAATAGTACAATATTTTACTAATTTATCATAAAATGAAGAATATTAAGTTATAAATATACCCAAAGTGTCATATAATGAATAACATTACACTCTAAAACCTCACTAAAGAATTGCTCATCACTTCATCATTCGTATAATAATACACCTTATCAATAATTTATTAATAGTCTAGCAGCACTTTTTTGGCAGCATTTTGATAATATTGGCAGCACTTAAGATTCGAATCGCTTATCCTGAATATCCTTGTTCCTCGTTTTTTTTTATTATTATGAGCATTCGAAAAGGAGTTCCAAATCTGAGAGAGAGTGGGGGAAAGGGGAATTGAAAAATAAAAATACATAGTTTCGTGAGATGCTTGTGCCCCCCTCCACTGGCTACGCCGCTGTCACCCACACGCTTATTTTTGAAAGAGATACTTGGAAAAGAAGTTCTAGTTGTAACAGATCTCTCTTCTGTGACCAGTGAATGACGTATTTTTTTGAAGGTAGAACTGGAAAAGGTTGCAAGATGTGACCCGTCACATAAAGTATAATAGAGTTCAGCATAATATAGAAAATTGTGTTTTTCGGACATACTTCAATCGAGTGCGAAGATGATGAGAATTTAATCATTAAAACCAAAAAAGCTTTAACAAAAGACAAATCACATTTATAAAATGAAAGTTGGCAATGATTTGATTTTTAATTTTAAAAGGTATATACACAAAAGTGGGAGAAGTGCAAAAGCCAACCGCGAGGGCGTAATTTAAATATATTATCGAACGCACTCAAACTTGCGAGCCACGCCCAGCGACACGTGTCAATACGCCCCAATTTATTGTACCGTAATAATTTTATACTTGTCATAAAGCACCACATATATTGACAAATAATACCATTAACAGTGCTTCATCCCGAATACGTTTTAACCCGTGGTTGCCTTTACATTTCATTCCCATTCTCGTATTTCAAACTCCGGAAACTCTTCTCCAGATTCGTAATTACGGTAATTAAAGTCGTTTGTGTTCTTCTTTGTTAAATTCACGGTTCGATAAGCACCGCACGGTAGCGTATAATGTCCGTTGCTTCAACAGTGAAGTGGCCAGACGGAAACAATGTTGGACACGAGATATCGGTCTGCCAACCCCCACGACGGGTTCTAATGGGATTATGGCTCTGTACTGGCCGAGTATGCGACCGAGTATTGTCCTATAACCCTCCTTTTTTACCTTTTAGGACGTCCTTTACATACTAATGTTACCCTGCTGAATATCATATGAGTCAAGCCTGCCCTGCATATGAAATAGTTCAAATTGTAAACGGAAACGACGTCCCGGTCATCTTCTGTGAATGCCTCGCATTTGCTAATAAAACCAATTGAAATCTTCAACTTTATATTTGTTTGTGATTTCATAAATGCTATTAATTAATAAGCTCTTCGCGTTTCAGATGCACCAGATAACTCAGGTAATTATAGGAATACTATAAATTAAATCATTTGGGTTAAACGATCGCAAAACCTCTATTTCATATGAATCTTTCGAATATCCCGGGTAAAAGTATTTGGTCTTGGGTTTTTCCTTGGATAAAGGCAATTTAATGGAATTTATTCTGCGTACCTAGCTCGTGGAAAAAACCAGAGTATTTTTGATTCCTAAGACGATAACTTTTGACCTAAATACCAAAATTTATGTTTTGAGACAAAATTATTTGATTTGGAAGGAACCTCTACTCGAAGACCAGCAAAAGTTTTCCCGAGGCCTCCGAAAGCGATCACTAGTCCGCTATAAATGGTAGAGTATATTTCAAATTAAATTTTGTCTGAAAATAGATCTTCTCCTTCGCTCACCTGGAAATTGAGCCACAGGTTTACCAATCAATTAAGCTACTTGTGAGATCGAAAGAAGAATCTTTTTTCAGAAACACGCTATCTCTTGCAAAGTGTTATGTTATGTTTTTCATACAAGTAAATTTCACCATTGTTGCTACCATCTCCGATGATAATACAGATTCCTTGTGAAATTGACTTGTATTAAAAACATAACAACTTGTAAAAGACAGCGTGTTTCTGAAAGAAGATTCTTCTTTCGATCTTTACAGTAGCTTCGTGGTCAAAATAAAGTACTATATATTTGAATTTTGCTGCTGGACTTTTTGGAATTATCGATATTTATGGAACTGATAATTCAATATTTTGGAATCTTTGTAGTATTAAAGGACCAGGCATCTTGTACTTTTCCCCCGTATCAAATTGTTACAGCACGTTTTTGCTAAAATGGTTTATTACGAGTCCTGATGTTTTAGAAAAAAAGTTTTTATAAATCGTGTTTTAGCAGACAGACCTCCCCTTTTGCCTTTTAGAGCACAATCTTTCACATCAAAATTAAATCAGAGAAAATTCTGCGTATGAAAGCAAAAAAAGAACAGGCTAAAAAATCCAATTCTGAATTTTGTATCTGCACTTTAGAACCTGTTTATTTTACGAAAAAATGTGTTGAATTTTAATTAAAGTAGACGTAGTTTCAAACAATTATCAAAAAAGATAATAAACTACCCCAAAAGGTCATAAATTATGGCCTCCGAAAGTTAACGACTGAGAAGTATCACAATAGCGTGGTCATAAATCGTAATCTATGAGCTAATATTTTTTTATTTATATTAATTTTGCGAGAAAATTTGAAAAGACTGAACTTTTTCCAACGAGATTCCTGGTCGAAGTATTATATTCCGAGAATATAATAACACAAGAGAAAAAATTCAAAGGTTTGCCCAAAAAAATGAAAAAAAAATGGTGAATTCACCTTTACAAAAACGCCGTGGACACTCTTCTGGATCCGAATATATCGTAATCAGTAATTCAAATAAGGCAAGGAATTTGATCCAATACTTTTGAATTTGCGAGATTGGACATTCAATGCAGGTTATAAGGTAAATTATTTAATTTCAATGACTATTCTATACAATTTCAATGCCATTTTTAGAAACTCCGAAACTTTTTTAAGGATCCTACTTAATAAAAGATTGTTTTCTTTCAAAAAGGTTCCTTTTTCCGAATATTTTGATTTTCAGGTAACTTTAGAAGCAAGCGCGTGTTCTAAGATCACAATATTTTTTTCTTACAAATTTGACATGTTGTAGGGTAAGAAAATGTTTTAAAGGCAATATATAAGAATATTGAGGTAAAATTAAAGAATGACAGTATACCTAGTTCCTTTTATTAAAGTCTTAGAAACCTGGAAAAGAAATGGAAAAGCCACGCTTCTATACTATTAACAATGTTCAAGGACTGAATATGTTTTATAAGTTGTAAAATAAAAAATATTGCTTATTTCTGAACAAGAAATGACTGACATGAGGCGAATAATTAAGAAATTTTCAAAGTAAGAAATCACCTTAAATATCATAAAAATTTGAAGTTACTCAAGCTACCATCTAGATTCTAGATTTAAATTGGGAAACTGTGACTTGATGCCCCGCAGAAATCGAAACGAAATTTGTGGCGTCTAAAGTGATAAAAGCTTTGCTATTTATTCTTCCTGTGTTGTCGGTTTCACGAGAAAATGCACTCTATCTGCGAACAATGTTTTTGTAACAAAAATACGCGAGTTTCAGGCATGCGTTTGATTTCATTCGGATTAATTGGAGCTTCCTAACCACCGATTCACCGTAACATGACTATCGTTTCACTGGCTCGGTTTTCACGCACGCTAAAATTTCTCCTTCTCTGCCTCTCTCAACTGAAACAGTGCTCTAGGTAGAACGTTTAATGCTGATAACCATAAGTAGCTATTAGTTTGGATAATCAAATTAGCAATAGAAGCGTCAATTTACTGACCGTGACATTTATGATATTTATCAGTGCCATCGTTTCACTTGATTTCCTAAAGCCTCATATTTGATCGAATTTGATATTGATTTGATTGAAAAGATTTAGGTTGGAATAGCTATAATCTACTGCCGATTTTTGTATGTACTTCGAACCTAGTCCGACGGTTGATAAGAGTGTGCCCTAAAACAGTTACTGGTTAGCAGGGTTATTTCCGATACTATAATTGAAGAATCTTATTTGATGGGACACTGAGAATAAATTCCTATTGAATTAAAAAATGCACTTTTGCGCCGTTCAAAAGCAGATACTACAGCGCATTGCCATATTATTACGCAATACCCAAAAAATTAGGATTTTTACATTATTTTGTTCATTTATTGCAATTACTTCAAGCGTACTTGTGTTTTTGAACTTCTAGTTCTTCAGGTTCTCCAGACGAATTATAACGTTTTAAGCTGGAGAAAGAGTCACCTTCTCTCCTGGCTGGAAATTCTCCAGATATGAAATCCATCATGAACGTTTGAGACTTAATGAATTAGAAGCCCAGAGATTATGCGATAAATTAAGAACTTTATAAGCAGTATGCCTCGTCACATGAAACCTGTATTATCTGCTAAACGTAGTCATACAAAATACTGAATATTAGGTCACAGCTATCAAACCAGCGTACTGTTTATACAGTTTTCCATTTATCTTTTCATCTCTAGGCAATGTTTCCAAGTGTGATTGAGTAACCGAATTAGCTCTTGCTTGGTTGTAAGAGCGTGCTTACTGAATTCTAATTCATAGAAGTCCCAAACGCTCTCGATGGGATTCATATCCGGAGAATTTCCCGGGCAGTCGAGAACGGTAACTTTTTTACCATCTAAAAATCCTGCTAATTCCTCAGGCGAATCTTGCGAATCTAGCGAATTAGGATTTTAATAACACAAGTACGCTCAACGTACTTACAATAAAAAAAAAGAAGTAATGTGAAAATTGTCATTTATTAACTTTGGCATAATAATATGGCAAGGCACTGTATTGATTCAAATAAATATTAAGTGAAACAAGATTGATTTATTTCGGTTCAAGGGTAATAATATGAATTTTACATATAGTATTTTTAATATCATAACTCAATAAGATCGGCCTTTGAATGAGCGAGAATATTATCTAGCTAATTTTTTAACAAAGTAGGAGGGGCGGAGTGAAGGGAGAAATGAACATTTTTAGCACAGTTTAACAGCTTCATTGGCACGAGGATTTTGGTTCACTGAATCCTAATTTGAAGTAAAAAACGACCAATTTAAAATGAATGATCTAAAATGGTAGACCTTATATTGAAAAATGTACAATACGGAACATTATTGAGATAACCCTGGCCTAAGGTGCTTTTTAGGTCGGTGAATCTAAATTTAAAGACAAAATTGTCAAACTCAAAAAGTGTGAACCAAAATTCTTAAACCGAAAATCAAAAAATGAAGAATAATCGGACTTTTTTATAAGATACGGTCAAAGTGATTTCTTTTTGTTTCACTCAATACTGTCTAACTGTTCAACATTTTTATCAATCTATCTCAGACAAATTGCATGCAAAAATATAGATTATAGCACACTGAAGAAACCAAGATCTCCAAATCTATATTATTTTAGGCATTACACTCTTTTGTCCAGAGTAAATCACATCTATTCAAAATGTGATGGGAGTACTAACTTTTTTTCCGTTATTGGCTTTTGGCACTTTTTTAAATATATGATGCAGTATGAATAGTTTGGTAAGAACTCCGAAATCTCTATAATTATAATGAAGTTGAACAGACATGTGTTATCTTAATTGACTATCATCATAAAAAATATTCAGTTTCTATCAACTTAAAAAAATTCATGATGCTTTTAGAATTTTAGAATTGATTAGATCGTCATAAGTCCTCTTAGAGCACGGAAAACACTATGGGTAATATCTGAAACAATAACTACAAAGCTCCAAAAAAGTCGGCCAAAGAAAAAATAAGTTTTTCATTTAATATCCTGACAGAATGTATAGGTAGGACGGATGGACCAAACTTCTCTCTCTCTCTCTCTCTCTCTCTGAAATCTGTGCATTATTAAAAATATATGTCTGTAAATTATATGACAATAATAATGAAAAATCACAACTCCGAAGTCATGGAAACTCCGAAGCCTTTTAATATATGCGCTTGGAATACTTAAATTAAAGTTAATAAAAAACATCCCATTTAGATCCCAGTATTTGCATGCATCTTCACATTCGGAATTTTTGACGTACTTCAGTGTATATAGTTGAAAATTAAATTTCTCAAAGCTCTGTAGGCTTCTAGATTTTTGGACTGCCACTTTTAAATAGATATTTGTTTTCTGAAGTACCTCACAATAAAGAGCTACATTCCTTTCTTCAGACATTCTTCTCCATCTCCCGTTGTTACGCTGAAAATAGGATATTTGTTTCCATATTATTTTTTATGGATATAACAAAAACTCATACATATCATCTTTTATACTTTTTATATATCTCGTGTCTTTTTTTTGTGATATGGAAATTTTCGATTTTTACATATCATTTTCAATAAATAAATTAAAAACAAGGAGTTGTGCCAAAAAAGTGGTTGAAATAAATGTTATAGGAATTTGTAAACGTTGAAATTCCTTCAAAAAAGTTTCCCCATATTTTGCGTCGTTTGCCTTAAAATTTGAATTTTCCATTATTTCCATAATATTTTTGATTAAAAAAAAATTCCAAGTTCTATAAAAAACGATTCAAATAAAGTCTTTTTTTTTGCTTTTTGAAAGCTGCAATTCCTTGTTGAAACATTTTTCTTTTCTACCGCCGTTCGAAATTTAAATTTTCGATTCTCTGCATAGAACTTTCGATAAATAAAATCGAAATGAGAAATCCTATCAAAAAATAGTTTTTCAAAATATCATAGGACTTTTTAAAAGCTATAATTATTTCCTGAGACTTGCTCCCACATTTGCCGGCGTTTGGCTCAAAATTTGAATTGTCGATATTTTTATAGAATTTTTGGAAAATAAAACCAAAATTTCAGGTCTTGTCAGAAAATGGTTGCTGGAAAAACTATAGGTCTTTTTAAAAGCTGCAATTCTTCTCTAAAACGTTTTTACTTATCTGTCGCATTTGGCTTAAAATTAGATTTTCTGACTTGTTGATTTTCGGTGCATAAAACATGAAAAACCTGTACTATAGAAAAATAGTTGAAAAAAGTATTGTAGATATTTTGAAACTCTTGAATTCCAATTTTATGCTCTTTTTACGTGTCTGTCGTCGTTTGGCGTAAAATTACGATTAAAAGCAAAACTACGTGTCCTATGAAATAGTGATTAATAAAAATTTGTAGCTGTGCTTTAGGTCCATAAATCTATTTTTTTTAATGTAGTTTTTTCGAGTGAAAAAAAACTACGCATCATATCAAAAAGTGATTAATAAAAAATTTGCTGAATCTTTTTTGGGAGTACCGTGTTTTTCTGTTAATCTTTCTTCGTAACTTGCATAGTTTGACGACAAAATTGAATTTTTGATTCTTCATTATTTTCTGAGCAATCAAAATTCGGACGGCCGCACAGACGGAGAGACAGGCAAACGCCATTGCGAAAACTTGATTATCGGTTTCAAGGGGCTGTGTCAAATTTCGGACAATTCTAATATTGTCTCAAACATAAATGATAAGAATGTAAAAAAAAAATAGTTTTAGCAAAAAATAAAGGACTTCAGTTCGCTCTTCCAGTTATAAAATATTTTTGAGACGCGAAGATACGGACATTCACGTACAAGAAACAATATTAATATCCCCACAAAACAAAAAATTTCCCTCAATGCCTTATCTTCAGACAAAGATTATTTTTCAGGGGTAAAAATTAAGCTGCTTTTAATAATGACTGTGAGGAACATAACATGAGTAGCATTTCGAGAAAAACTTTTCAATGTATTAAAAAACTGTCAAGCTAAAGAACTGGATATTATGCTATGTATTTGAAATATTATGAGCCATTTGAGAATAGTACTCGTAGCACGTTCCGTGCTGAATTTGAATCTGAACACAATTTGGTGATTGTACTTATGAGTGAATAAAGAATATAAACTGAATTATTCAGGCGAAATCAATAGAATTCAAGAGCATTTGAGTGCACTCGAACAAATTAAATATATTTCAAATAAAGTCAGAATAATTCAAATGAATTCCAGAGTAGAATACGAAATCCAAGTAAATTAAACCGAATTTGGTAGCACATAGAGTAATTTAAGCGTGTTCTGGATAATTCAAAGGAAATCAAGAGGGTTCAAAGAATTTGATGAGAATTTGAATAAGTTCCAAAGAATTCAAGTGAACTTTAGCGAATTCAAGAAAATTCAAGGAAATCTAAGAGCAGCATTCGTGTACAGTTATTCTCGTTAAATAAGCATAAATTTTCAAATTGTCACTAGCATAGAAAGGAATTTTTTCTCTGCCATGCATCATGGGAATAGCTACTGCTTAAATTATACTTCTTTAAATACGTTTTTCCTCGGTTTAAAAATGAAGAAAATTACACAGATTTAAATTAAAAGGAGTAACTTAAAGAATGTTGAGTAAGTTGAATGCAAGCATGAAGAGCATGGGCCTCAAAATCAACGTAAATAAAACAAAAACTATGGTGTTTGAAGGTAAGAG
>JAWWLR010000002.1:58988816-59001831 GCA_035041075.1 Acraspis erinacei
AAAAAAGTGAAAGAATAAGGAAACGGAAGTCGCTTAGATTAGAAGCGTAAATATTGTAAGTAATAAATATGTAATAGTATAAGTAGACTAAGATGCGTTTGAATTCTAGTTCTCTCTCTTTTGCTTGCACTTGCAGTCTCGGTTTCGACCACTCGCTCGCTCAATCGCTTGCTAAAAGGTCCTAAATTGCGCTATCAGAGGATATAGAGTTAAGGAAATAGATATAAGAATTTATGTACATAGTTGTCATTATTTTAAAAACTTTTAAAATCGAACTTGGAAAAATTTTTCTCCTGAAGATTTGTAAATTTTCCGGTCGAAGAATAAATTCTGTAAAATAGACTGTTTTGAGGCACCTGATTTCACTTCGTCTGAAAGTTTATACAGTAGACTCTACGATACTTCTCGTTTTCGGGGCTGTTGGAGAAGCGAACAGGAAGTGTCAAATAACCCTCTCTCCTACGACACTCGAGGGCCACGTGCCGCGTGCGGCGCAGTAGGCGTAGCCGGCCGCTTCCTCCTATTTTCTTTCGAAATTTTCGTTATTCCTAGTTTAACCTGGTTACGCAACGCATAACTTAAACACTGAGTGACTGAAAGCGAACTGAAGCGAATTTTCTGCGACAATTTTGTTACTAACTGAAAATGACTGAAGCAGACGATACAATGAAACGCCGAGGATACTGCCTACTTTTTTCATACATTCCTGCGTTGTTGTGGAGTTGCTCTGCTGATCTAGCAGCGTCACTCTCTCGACCCCTTGGGCCACCTTGTCCTCTAAACGGGAACTCCTCTTGCGGGGCTGCAGTGTACTTCATTCCGAAATTAATTCTGTGAAAAAGTCTCCTTAATATTTTTATAATGAATTTCTTATGAATAAAGAATTAAAGTTTCAATTAAACATTCGATTGTATTACATATTCTATTCGTAATACCTATCTGCTCCCGATCAGGATTGCCGTTGTGGCTCTGGTATGTATAAATCTGTGGCTCATACGTGGGCCAGATCCGCCCAATCCGATTTCCTACTGAAGCGTCATCTTGATGCGCTCAGATAATTAGTCATGGTTATTGTTTTTGTAAAGAGCAGTGAAATTGGAATATTTAAATAATAAATAAAATTTTAAAAATTCAAAAACCAATCGAGCAGTACCCCTAACGATAGCTCCTTACTCAACTGAGCATGCGTCGCACTTGGTATATTTTTTTTGTTTATTACAAATAAGGACATGTCAACTTATAAAAATACCCATTGTCCTAAATTAATGAAGCTTAAAGAAACTTTAATATAATTAAATGCATAATCTGTAAATAATGTAAAGGATACTGTTTATTTACCGAATATATATTTATCTAATTTTTATTTTCATCAAGATTAATTAATTTCGATCTAATAGCCATTTTTATAAATTTAAATGCCATTAGTAAAAATAAAAAATAAAAGTAATATTTTTTAGCATTTTAAATTGCGCGCGAATGGCAACTAATAAGATGCCGTGTACGACGCATGCGCAGTTAAGTAAGGAGATTTCGTTGGGAGCCCTACAATGAAGTCAATGACCATCTTTTCATTTAGTTTTTTGAACCATAGTCCCTGTCTCATTAGAAGAATTTTCTAGAGAATAATACACCATCTGTTTCTGAAATCACACGAAAGAGTATATATTTGTGAATAAAAAACATTATTTGTTCTATGTATGCTCAACGTAGGTACGTAAAAATCCAAATTTTCTACTAGTAAATGGTATAATTTTACAGAAAAAATTTATTTTTATGAAGGAAATTCTAAATATCTAAAAAAATATTACTTGAACGTTTTTATTTCTTGAAGAAGCTTTTTTTGGCAATACGCCTTCTTAAAAAATTAAAAAAAAACGATTATAATAAATTTTAGCTAGTGGGACGATGGTCGTGGGGGCTAAAGCATAGGCTTTGGACCCACTCTGTCGGCTTGCGGGTTCGATTCCCGCCTCGCACTCTGGAAGAGCCTCGGTGGCCCATGCGGTGAAAACTAGCCTAGCAAGGGAGTTGTTCACCTCCGGAAAGTCGTGGGACCGGTACCTCTAGAGAAAAAGATTCTCTAAGTACTTAAGGCTGTTACTCTTGGTGGTTCGGAACCCACCTTAAACTGTAGATCCCCTTCCCACCACCAAGTAAGTGTGTGGGGGGGGGGTGTAGAGAAATAGATAAGAAGGTGCAAGAAAAATGTATACCCTTAGGGGACACATTAGAAGCTTCCACTAGATGGATTTTAAACTAAAATAATAAATCTATAACTGCAATAGTTGACTTTTTAACCAAAATAAATAAATTTTGTACAGAAAGAAGGCGGGTTTTCTATCAAAAGGGATACATTTTTAATTAAAGAAGATAAATTGTCACTCAAACATTGAATAGTTAAATTTTCAGTTAAGAAAAATTTATTTTCAACCGAAGAGATTAATTTTTAACTGAAATAATGGGATATTCAACTAAATAGTTATGTAAATTTGCAGTAAAAAATGTTTTTTTTTCAACAAAATAGCTAATTTCCCAAGCAAAGCTATGAGGTGCAAATTAAAATGATGAATTATTTACCAACAAAATGGAATTTTCCTAAACATTCCACGACTTAAAAAAAATGCCATGCCGTTTCCAAATTTTCCCAGTAAAGAAATTTCTTGACATTTCCAGGTTTTCCACGTTTTCCAGGTAGGCTAGATACCGTTCAATATTATCTTCAATCCATAAAATAGGATTAAAAAAATATTAGTTGGAAACAATAATTATTTAAACAACTTAAATTTTATTAACAGAATTTAGAATAACGGTTCTTGTATTATTTATATAGAGTATGCAGTCAGAAAAACAATTTTATGTCTTCTATTTTATATTAATTAAAACAGTTTTTGAAGAAAACTGCTTGAAAGAATTAAAACCCTTTCAAGAAATGGAAATTTGTTAAAAATTGTGATAAATGTATCAAAATGATGTAATTATTTAACTAAAAGTGGCATAGGATACAAACTCGTACAAGAAGTGGGCAATATTTTTGAAAATATACAATAATAAATTGTTTAAATTAATTAATCATATTTTTTAAATTTTGTACTCCAAACCTTGACTATTAGATTTCATGGAGAAAGAAGTATTGATTATTTATTTATATTAACATTTAATATTCATTTGTAAATAATTGAAAATGGTTTCAACAGCAGAAAATTCTAGTTTGCTGTAAAGGTACCGCAGATAGGAAAAGGAAAATGAATCAGGTACAATTGTACACCATAAAAAGATGTACAAGAAAAAAGTTGTTCATCAAAAAAGAGCTACAAATATGTCATTGATTATATTTTGATAGAATACACAAATTTGTTATAAATCATTTTCGGATTGGATGGGTAGTTTTTAGTTTCTTTGGAAAAACTAACATTCTAAATAAAAATTTAAAATTGTTGGAAAATACCACAAGAGCTGAAATAAAAAATCTACAAGTATATTAAATATGAACATACTCATCTTATCTCAATGTTCATTTTTTTAAATTCAAGTCCATAAAAGAAAATGATAACTTTTATCGAGCGAAATCGTTTACTAACTGCTTTAGTACGATTTTCCCACAAGAATAACTAGAAAACTGACCATTAATGAATTTAGTAAGGCTTATTGTTCGAAGATAATAAGACATCTTAATCAGTACTTTAGTGAAACTGGTCTGCATCTCATAAAAATGAAAGGGTCATTATTTACGAGCAATTTAATGCGCTCCAAGGAGTCTGCCTCGTTAGTTTTACGAGCGGCGATAAAGACTGCTCGAAAATCCACACATGGCTACACTGAGCGTCACTGCAATTTTTATCTATTGTTCTTTTTAATTTTATTATTAAAAAAAATATAAACATTTTATCCAAAAACCGGCTTCGTCAAAACTAAGAGACGAATATTTAGATGACCTCTGCAAGAAATTAGACAAGAATGTTCAAAATTGCGGACAGAATCTTACATTAATGTTCATAACTCTAATAAATCCCCTTAAGGACACCGACAGCTGAAGGCTCATAAGACCTCCAAAGGTTATCACTAATCCGCTTTAAATTGTACAGAAAGTTTATATTATTAATTTTCATGGTATTTATTTTGCATATATTAATAATTGTGTTTCATTGCAGTAAATAATTATGTTCATTGGGTGGGAAATGTAAAAATGTTATCCATTTTCACCTATCGCATCAAAGCTAAAGAGTATAAATGAATTTTTTAAATCTCTTTATTAGTTTACAAATCTTTATTATTAATAAATAATATATACTTTTAATTAGACTAAAAAAATACTGATACTAACAAGTGAATACGTATAACCTATATATCCTATATACCTATATAATCTTTCAAATGCTTAAATACAAATCCACAGTTTTAACCAAATTTGCATTAGCAACAAAAGAACGTTCAAGCGCAATAAAAACGTTAAAGCGCCATGACCACGTTTCACGACCGTCCGATGGGTGGTTCCAGTCTGTAAAGGACTCAATAAAATGGTCCGGAAAAACTCTCGCGCACCCTGAGGACACGGAGCGAACGAAGCACAACGGCTTCCTGCATTTTTTCCGGAAGTGTCTTAGTAACTACTTGACACACAGGGATGATTTTCAGGCTATTAACCAGTGAAAGCTTGGCACCTCCTACAACGCAGATGACAAGGTCGATTAACTTAACAGAATATTTCGGGTATAACTGACGCGAATCCCTTATGAGATCTCTATACCTCTCTTTCTGTTCATTATATTGGCCTATAATATTTTGATCAGCTGGTGCCGAAAATTGGATAACAAACATGTTTCGTTTCTCGAAGTCAAGGAGAACCATGTGAGGCCTCGAGTGCACCACAGAAACAATTGTCAAGAATACGTCGTTCCAGTATATGCGGCACTCCTTATTTTCTACAATTGACTTCATTTCCCTTGGGAGAATTTGGCTGAGCGGCATTAAGGCTAATGCCATAAGGAAAAAGTACCGCAAGCTCACCGTGAGTCTATAAGATCTATATCTACTGCCGCGAGTGTTTTAAAGAATGCACATTGTAATTTTTCCGCGGTTTGATTACGAATTTCAATAAATTTAATAAACTGGTCGACATTTTTTCCGTTTGGAAGAGCGCTTATAAGAATAAAATTAAGCTGCTCCGTATGAGATGCGTCGAGGGTTGAATCGTCGCTTTCTGTATAAACTTTACTTTCTTGCACTGCAGAAACAATTTTATCTAAATAAAAGCTAATCCATTCGTTGCAAGAAATTTAATAACACCTGCTATCCGATGTAATATCTTCTCCGAATATTGAGTTTCTTCATCACATTGATTTTTAAATCATTATCAATACCTACTTATAAACTACTCCTTAACGCATACTTTTTTATCCTTCCGAGATCACACCTATTTTGTCAATCACAGGTCAAACGATTCTCAACGACGAATGATCGTTCTGCAAACTATAGCAAGCATTTGAAACTATAGTTGGGACCTCGAGCTATATTACAGTACAGCTATACAGCCTAAGAGTCCGTCCAATTTTTTAATTTCTTAAAAAAATTTCTCGACAAAAAAATTGTTTGTGGGTCAATTTGACCCAGTGTATAGCTATTTGTAAAGGCTGATTCAGATGAAGAGAGTAGTTTAAACAGTTTGCAAAGCGCATACAAAAAAGAAACCTTAGAATACGAATATTATATCGAATTATTGAAGAAGAGTGGAAACTTTGCACTTTATCTTGACGCTTTGTAACGCTCAAGCCTCATGAGAGATCAATTTCTTTTTGAACTTCATAAGATGAAATGATGCCTTTTTTATGAAAAAAAAGGATCTACCTTACGCATCTTTTTAACTACTTTCGGCATCCCTTGAATCTTTCTCTTTATTTAATTTCCGCCAATTAGCACCGCTTAGCTTAAAACTAGATATTTTCAAATTGTAATATTTCTCATTCGAAAGTCGATTAAAGTCTGCCTCGAAGTTTTTAAGAGAACTGATCATGCTTTTCTGATTAACATCCTACATACGGAGTGTATTTTTCGTCCTTCACACCGTCTCGCAATTTACCCGTTTCTCCAAATCCCCAATTTGAGCATTCTGAACCAATCAAGTATTTCAACGTTTCTTGTACGTTATTTTTACGCTATTTCTGACCCGCTCAAACCGCTAAAATTCATATCAGCTCCACATATGTACCTGTTTAGTTAATTTGACACATAGTTTTAAAATTTTTTAAATCGCAGATATTTTTAAGTATTACAATTTCAAAAGTAGTTATTTCTGATACGGATAAGTGGTGAGAGATGCATATTGTATCCGCCGACATATCAGCTTAGTATAGATATAATGGCCAAATGTCCTGTGTTCACGTGTTCCTGTGAAAGTGACATTGATAACCATAAAAAACGCAAAATATTATATATTTTTAACTAATACACGCTCAAAAACGGTTATTTTTACACTGATAATCAGGTTCTATGCAAAAATGGGCAGTTCTTCTCACAGGGTGACAATTTTGGCCAGTGGCCACTTTTAGTACTATTGTACTAGATTAGTACATTTAGAACGGAATCTGTGAATCTGAATCGTGTACTGCTTCATGCATTTTATCATATTTTGGTGATCAATAGATTTTTATGAAAGTTTATTTGTTTCTTTTGTGCATTAAGACATCTAGTGACTTTAGCCATATGCAGTTTGTCATTCTGAGCCTGAAATAACCTATATGACAAGGCTGGCAACTAGATTTTTCCGTTATACAGCAGAGTGTCAGGCATTTTCCGCTTACGTTAGTTCACGTGCCAGGTTATCGAAGTAATAACCATGATATTGTCATGCAATTGCCTAACAGTGGAGCTATGGTTACGAAAAACATCTCTGTGTTAGCTCTCATAATAATCTTAACGCTAATTACACAAAACACAATATTAATCATATATAAATTTGTTACTTGAATGCAAGAGGTTGATTCCTAATCTCTATCTATGGTAGCCTTAAGTCATTAAGTTATTTTCCTGTTGCATTTATAGTTTGAAATTTTGTCTTCTCGGAACTTTTTCACATTCCTCTGTTCATTTGACAATTTTTTTCTTACCTGACATTTCTAGTTGATCTTCTCGTCCTTTTATGACAAGATAAATGTGCAACACGAAAGTGAAGCAGAACTGTGGAAGTGGACGGGTACTTCGTTATTCCCTTTCAAAAATTTAATTTTAAAGAGACCCTACATATTATAATAAATTTTCAACTTTGTGCCTTCGAGATATTTTAAAAATATTTTCTAACTGAAGAGTTAAAGGTTCCTAAGATTTTCCTGTATATATTTTTTCTGTTTCGTCATATTTTATTTTAAATTTTTTTAACAATTATTGGTTATCATTGAACTATTATTTATAAAAAATACTTCCTAAAAACATATTAAAAAGAGTTTTATTGAGTTCTTGACTAATTATACTTCAAAGTTTTTTGAATTTCCCGCCAAATTACATGTCTCCTACTACTGGCGCCAACTTCAGTATAATTTTAGTACGAGATTGGTCTTCGTATCAGTATTATTGGCTTATCCCAGACGGCAACACTGTTGGGCACCACTCTCCAGAGTGATAAACGTTAATTAGCAGCCTGGCAAAGTCAGGCAGCTCTTCCCACAGGATAGCAATTTTAGGCATTACTCATGGAGAACGATGCTTAAATCTGCACCCTGTAGGAAAACCTGCTGTATTTTGCCATTTTCATGTTCCTCAGCATAAAACGAACAATCTCAGGTGTACAAATTCCGTATCGGTATCACGTTGCCAATTACGTTGTGAGCCCACGGTCTATTAAACGAGTGGGAAGACATGTTGGCGTTGAG
Organism: Acraspis erinacei; assembly: GCA_035041075.1. Classification (NCBI taxonomy): domain Eukaryota; kingdom Metazoa; phylum Arthropoda; class Insecta; order Hymenoptera; family Cynipidae; genus Acraspis; species Acraspis erinacei. Next base: position 58,996,676 of record JAWWLR010000002.1, read on the forward strand.
CTTTTCGGAAGGCGATGTCCTAGGAGAACTTGACATAGGGTGCCTTGTATTGAGGAAGCTTGTCTGATGTATGCTTCTCCCGGCTCCTCTAAAGCATATTCTTAATTTTAGATTTAATATGCTTCTTTGAGTTATACCTTAAAATAAGTCAAATTTTCCAACTCAATTAAGTTTTGTTTTCTGCATTGGATCTTTCATAATTACAGACCAATTTCGACTAAACTCGTATGAAAAACTCTAATAGTACAAACTTTTAGGAAAGTCGCCATTAATGTATTTAAATTTAGCAAAATGTATTGAATGTAAATATAAGATTTGTAGCGTCTTTTCTAAGAATTCATGACTTTAGGAAAAGATTGAAATTAAAAGTTGTTCTAGCCTTTGTTCATGCCATATGTAAGAAAGAGAACAGACTGACGCCAATGTTCATGTTTCTAGTTGCCGCCTTCTTTAAGTTTTTTCCTTGCGCTTTGTCTGCACTATGGGGAATCGAACGCTTGCTTTGCGCCAAACAACATAAAATTAAACTTCTTATTCAATGCTAGGTTTTTGCAGGATTTGAATCTCTAGGGCTGTCTCAATATTTTAAGGAACAAATGGAAAACTAGTTCTATAAATGTTTTTGAAAATTCAAATTTTTATTTAATAAAATAATTTTTGACTCATAAAACTTTTTAATTGGGTGTATGATGTTGTACATAAAAGTAAAGCAGTTCCACTATACTTTTGTGTTAATAAAAACGTGTTCTTCTATAGAGATTATTGTTATGAAAGTAGGGTTCTTTTTACTCTAAGATTGTTGAATATTCTTACTCAACAAAAATTATCTGCAGGATTCAGTTATCCGATATTGCCGAGATATTTTGAGCCAAGAAGGCAAAAAACCCATAAAGCACTTTTTTGAAAATTCAAATTTAAATTTTTAGAGATTTTTTTTCTAATCAAATTTTTTATTATTTTTCCTTTGTTATTCATAAAACATTTATTAGAAAAGTTTTTTATAAGCTTCTGTGTCAATTGAAAAGTGGGTCTTCTATATAGGCTTTCATAAAAGCCTATATATAATTAAAATTTTTCATTAGAAAAAAAACATTTTGAACAATCAAGATTTGAATTTAAAAAAAAGGCTTCACCGATTTTTTTAAATTTCTGACTTGGTATATTCAGGAAAAATCCGTTAATTTAATTCTACAAATAACTTGCGTTGAGTAATAACTTTTCGTTGAAGTTGCATGAGGCTTACCGTGTAGTATTGTATTCACTACAGCACGAAATGGGGCGATAAAGCACAATCTTTTTAACTAAAATATTATTAATAGTCTCTAAGAAAACGGTAATGATTTCCATCATGCAATTTCATGTAACTATTTAAACTGTCATTGCATAGGTTACAATACTCCTCGATGTATGTGTCGATCGCGCAATAGCCTCATTTATTTCTTACTAGAGCTTCTGATTTACCCTCAGCTGTCTCGTATTTGAAGTATTCTACTCATACTTCTATCGCTTAAAGCCTACCCACGACTGGGTGCCTGACTATTACTTAACTCCAGTAAAGAGAAAATAAAATAGAAATAATGCTCAGAAACGGGTTTCAATTTTCCCGTCAGCTGAGTATCGAAAGACAAGCATAAACGAGGCTTTCGAGCTTAATGGAAGTGCTGAGAGATATTGTTGCATAATTTCTCCCGGAAAAAGTGGTACGCGCTATCGACTTTACGTCGTCGTTGATGCACCGGAGGTTGGCTTACCGCCAACACTGTTTCCATTTGATAGACAAATTTCCGAAGCTTCAAGAGGACGCAAAACTCAGTTGGGATCATCTCTGCCGCAACCTCTTTTCTCTCATAAAACGAATTTTTCAATTCATTACCCTCAATTTGGTAACAGCATTCAATATATCGGAAAATACAATCAATAACGTGACGAGAACTTTTTACATCTTTCAACTTGTCTACACATTGCTGTGTTATCCGACACACTTGTGCTACACAAAAGGAGATAGAAGTTCAAGCTCTCTTGAGTTTGAATTTCAAGTTCCGCTGGTACTTTGGAAGTGCTCGATAGTGATATTTGAAAGGGAACCGGGAGGAGTAGGTTGCTTCAACTGGTGAATGAGGTTGTTAGGCATGGTTGTAAGATGAATCCCAATTCCAGCGAGGGTTGAATTACGTTCTTGTATCAACACACATATGTACGTACGGTGATTAATTTGACTAATGCCTCGAATTAACAGAAGCACACTCCACGTACAAGTATGTCATATGTAGATCACGCGCAACAAACCATTCAGCTGTCAGGTTCCAGCTTTGAACTTTCAGTGAGTACATTCATAGTTCCAATCATGCATTAGTCACGTTGTGTCTTTTACGTGATTGCTGTCATAGTGTTTAAAAATACATCCGTTACATTTATATAATATGCGAAATCGCTATAAAATTTTTAAAAGTTTAGGTTTATTTTGCATGACATTTATTATACACCTTTATCTTGAATGATATATCAGGAAAAATGAAATTATTATAAGAAACCGATCACCAAACGGAATTTTGTAGCGCATCTCTGAGAAACCCATCTTTTCGTTTGGAAACGTGAAAAAACATATGTGAAAACTTTGATAAAAATTCACTTGAGAATAGAGTGGCATTCTTAATTAATCTACACACACACGCTACTTACACGCTACTTTTTTCGTGAACTGGGATTTCCACGCGTATCTCCACGAGTATTTCTACGTATAATCTACGAGTACAGAAATTTTCAGTTGCGTGGGAATTCTTTTCCTCTATAATCCTTTCATATTCATCATTCTGACTGTAAAACAGAATACCTTGGCTAGAAATAGAGTTAACTCCTAATATGAAAAAAGTGAATAATATAGTTTTAACCAAGGTCAACAAAATTGTCTACGTCAATATAAATAAACGGTTTTCAGAAGCAGAAAATTAAGATTATAATATTTCGTTTGAATTCATATTTGATTCGACATCAGCTTTATACGAGTGCATTCATTGCTGTTAATTATTTTTGGCAGATCACACATTTTACAATCACGCGACAAGCTAATCATGCGTGTTCATAAACTAGCATGTTAATATACCGGAAATCGCGTGGGTATTCGCTGACAATTAGCGGGAATTGGTGGATGCGCACTCGAAATCATTATTATGCAAATGAGGCGAGAGCGAGCTGGCAATGTCGTTCAGATTATTTAGGCCGGTGTCATTAATTAGCATGATTTACGTCTGATCGGAACGAATAACAGTCGATTATGTGCCGCTAGACAGCAAATGTTTCGGTGTGTAATCATCTAGAATGTTATATTTACGAACTCGATGGGAAATTGATGGGTTGCAGAGTTTCAAGGGCTACAAGAAGGGTACAGGGGAGTGAGAATGTGCACAGGGAATATTGCTTCAATTTAATACGCTCGAAACGTAGGCTAATATGAGTATTTAGCAATTAACGCACGCGCGAATAAGGGGCACGCATATTGGTCTTGCTCAGAATAGGCCAGGACTTGTAATCAATACCAATTGCCGAGGTCTTCCGCCCGACCCTAATCGAATTATATCTCTAATGGTTTCTCTTTGTAAACCTTAAATGAAGTAATTCCTAATTTATCTCAAATATATTAAGTAACCAAAAATATTACGTGAAATTTACACTACCGTCCTTTACAATTTAGCAAGGGGACACGGGCCGTCCATTCTCTTTAATTTAAAAATTAGTTGATTTTGGATTGACAATTTTCTATTGAATCGAAATTTCTATTGAATCGAAGAAACTTATCAGCTTAATTTTAGAATTTTTTTATTTCATTGTAAAAGACGTTGAAGTCAGTTATAGGTAAAACAAAATATTATTACATATAATCATTAAAGTCATTTCGCGAAGAGTGATGGAAGCAACCTTAAATATGGGGTTTCGTAGGCGCATCTTATTTTTTGTTAACCAGTGATATAAAAAAACAGGAAACTTTTTTTTATCGGAATGTGAATTCAATGTAATCCATCCTACAGGGGGAGAAAACTCAGTTTTTTGTTCAAATAAGTCGAGAGCCTTCAATTGTTTGATACCATTTCGTAAAATATAACAATTAAAATTTTTATTAAGAAAACTAGATAAACAAATAAAAACTTTTTGTCCTTCTGTGTAGAACAATTTTGTTGACACTGAAAATGTTTTAAATTACAGTGAGACCTGAAATTATGGCCACCCAATTTATGTCCTTCCGAGATCTGTTGCCGCGGTTTTTTCGGGCTGAAAGTCAAGTCAAATATAATCACTGATATAAACAAATGTGGTGGTAAGATATTTAAATTTTCGGTTTCTTCATAGCGATATTTGTAACAGAACCGTGATTAAGTTTCGGGACAAATAATGTAATGGGATGGCCAATACGGAATGGCAGAAACTTGTCACCACAAAAAGTATCCATTTTATTCGTCTCAAAAATGTATCGCTTTCACTTTAGAATTCACCAGTCATTGAAAATGAACATATTGCAATTTGTACAAAAAAGAACGCAGAGATCCTCAAGAAATACAATATCACTGCCTTGTACTATGCCTAAACTTTCTGACTGAATTATAAGCGAATTTCACTTTAGTTAAAAAATCACCCTTTACGTCTACACGGGAAAAATTAATCCGTAAAAAAGTCACGAACTTGTAGCTAGGTCTCGGATGCGAGATAAAAAAATAAAACTTTCAATCCTTATTTCTATGAAAAATGTATGGATAAATTTGGAGCTTTTTTACGAACATTTAGAATATCCTACGAACAGTTCGAATATCCTACGAATAGTTCCTGAAAATTTTAGACTTAAATATAAAAAGGGAAAAACTTTATTTGTGCTATTTAATTTATTTTATTTATAAATTCGCACAACTCTGAGGATTTGAATCCTCGAACTCGACAGTTTCTAAACGTAAACCATGTGTGCGTAAACACGCGCAGCCATCGAGGCTGAACAATGTAAGTATAATAAAACTTCTAACCACTCATCCGACGAATGCGAACCACTTATACTCGTCTACATTCGCACCGATCGTGTGCGTGACAGTGTGTGCGGGTCACGTACAAACGATCTAAAGTCCTAGTTCCCAGATTTGTCGGACAAGCTCGTGAGTGCTCTGTGAAACTTTTCCCAG
>JAWWLR010000002.1:59096652-59107672 GCA_035041075.1 Acraspis erinacei
CAATGTCCATAAAGGTTCCGATTGCGAGGCCTTTCTGCTTCAGTTGTCCTTCGATTAGGTCAACTGCTGTGCTTAAGGCCGTCTCCGTCGAGTGGCCAGCCCTATAGGCTTCCATTCCTTATCTACCCTATAATATTATAAATCTACGTCAATTTATCTATGTATGTCCTAATTTATTTCACTTCTATATTATTTCTTTTCAAATTGATTTCATACTATGTATTTTCATTTAATAATCTTCAATCCCGTACTCATCCTTAATAGTGGAAAAATTAGCTGCTTTTTTCGAACAATATTCACCTTATGAAAAAGACCTTTAGTTTGTTTGATCTTAAATTTAGTAAGAGCGTCAGGCCTTTAGGATAAATTCGTGTTCGCCTACTGAATTTGAGTTTGATGGATTTAACGAGGTCTCGAGCGCAAGTTATTGAGCTTACAGCGGATTTCGGGTTAAGTATGTGTTTTCGAGTTAATCGTGGGTCTGAGAGTCAACTCGTATACCCACGAACCCGACTCTACCTGACCCCTAATAGACGATAAAACGCCTGCACGGTGATGCGATGCTTGAGGGCAGAGCCTTCTCCCAGACCAAAAAGGTAAAATTGTTTTCTCAGCTGTACGCATCGGAAGGATGAACAGGTTTTATTTATCCTCTGCATCGCTGCAAATCCACCCCAACGCCTCCGTTTTATCTGCCAGATATCCTCTCCCGAAATTTTTTCAGGATACGACCTTAGTTTTCTACACTTCTTAGCTGTATAATGTATAATGAGTTTACCGGCTATTACGATCCTTGACACGCAAAATGTAAGATGTGCTGCTTTTCAGAGAACCTAGCAGCAATAGGGCTTGAAGAGATATTCAGAGCTATAAAACTGTCTTATAATATGCAGGAAAAGATGCTAGATTATCATTTAATTCTTAGGTTCGTCAAAAAGCAGAGCCTCTTTCACTTAGCTATCTAAGGATAGTGATGGTCGTAAACATATGATAGGTTATGAAATCAGAAAATAATATACAAGAATGGATTACCTGTTGCTTACTAGAAGAAGGTTTCGTTAGCAGAAGTGTCCGCAAGTAACAAATTCGATTATTGTATACAAAGGACCCCGCACAAAACCAATGCGAAAAATCATACCGTCAAATTGGCTAATACTGTGAAAAAATGATGTTCTCGACACGCAGAATAAAAATCTTCATGGGTACAACAAAATCCTATGATTATTTTCCGAGCTATAGGACCTAGAAGTTCAGCATTTTCAGGTATCGAGACTTCCCAACCATGGTAAATTTTTGCATGTCTTATAAAAATCGCCGAAAACGTTACTACGGGATTTTTGGGGGTCGCTGATCACGAATCTGGGGTCAGTTTATTTGCACAAGGCCACTTCAGGCACAGTGGTGGCCCAAAGTACACCAAGGGGCGCCAAAGAAAGTGAACTTTGTAATGTAATGTAATTTATAATGTAATGTAATGACTTCTAGGCCCCATAGCTCGGAAAATAATAATAGGATTTTGTTGTACCCATGAAGACTTTTGTTTGACATGCCGAGAACATGATTTTCTTAAAGTATCAGCCAATTTGAGGGAATTATTTTTTCCCATTGGTTTTGTGTGGGGTCCTTTTTCAATAAATCTTTATTATCATGAGTGAATAACAGAAATTCTTAACGTCTTGTCAGACTAGATGGAGCTATGAATTAAAATATCTGTTCCATAAAATTTTGTCTGAAAAAAGACCTTCAGCTTCGCTGATAATAAACATGATAATACATATTATTTGAAAGAATTTAATATTTAACACATGGAAAAATAGTGCGTGTATTTCTACAAAAGGATCCTTTTTTCGATCTCTCAAGTAGCTTAATGGAAAAGCACACAATCGGCAATCGAATGTTCTGTCTTTCGATTCCCTGCCGATCAAATTGAATATATTTCCTCAGAAAAAAATAATAACACCCGTTTGAATTTATATCTCCATTTAGTTCGAAAAGACGCTAAGAATTTTTAAAGAATTTTAAGAATTGGAAAAGCACCCAACCGGCAATCAAAAATGCTGTGGTTCGATTCCCTGCGAAGCAAAGGAGACCTTTTTTCAGAAAAAATGTAATAAAAAAAATTATTGTATACAAATAGCACTTTCTTCAGGAAAAAATGCTATATACTAATAATCTTTGTACTCTTTAGATTATGTATGCACAACCTCATACGCAAATCCGTTTGTCCTCAATCTTGCAACCACAGTTTCCCCATTGTTCGCATTCCCCTCACCGAATGAAGTACTTTCTAAGCATTCCGGAGCGCTACGAGGTTTATAAAGGTCTACTGGAATTTAATGGTGGAGTTGGATGAAATGAACCAGATGAATACATATGTTAGAAATAGGAATATGAAAACAAGTTTTGAACACTCGTATTTATGAAATTATTTATCCAATTGCTTCATGATCTTTCCAATTATATACAGCGTGGACCATTGAATTCGATTTTCAAGGTTATTTGAAGGACAAAGTGATTTTAAAAATGGGAATCCCTACTTTCGACCCCAGCTCTGAAAAGAGCGAGAAATTTTACGTTCAAAAATATAATTTTCATCAAATTCATGGCCCGGATGGATAAACGTCAATTTACTGTACACGGTGACCCATTTTAATCTATAATCCAAAATATCTTCTAAAATACTTTATCTACGAAGAAATGGTTCCGACAAATGTTGACCAGGACCGAGGGGGCATATGATTGTACCATCAATTTGGACCTTAAGGTCAATTTTTAAGGTCAAATGGAGTCCAGACCCTTTTCTTAAATGAGAACCCCTATTTTTGACTGTAGATTTGAAAATAGCGGGAAAATTCACGTCAAAAATGACTTGTGGAAAAATGGTTCTTGTCACAAGGTGACACAAACTTGACTCACAAGGTCACAAAAACCATTTTTTCCACAAGTCATTTTTGACGTTAAGTTTCCCGCTATTTTCAAAGGCGCAGTCAAAAATAGGCGTTCTCATTTAAGAAAAGGCTCTTGACTCCATTTGACCTTGAAAATTGACCTTATGGTCCAAATTGAAGGTACAATCAAATGTCTCCCTCGGTCCTGGTTAACCTTTGTCGGGACGATTTCTTGGTAGATAAAGTATTTTAGAAGATATGTGGGATTATACATCAAAATGGGTCACTTTATATATTGCGAAAGTTAAATATAAACTTTTGAAGGTCAAAAGACATGGAAGTCCTTAGTAATTTGACTGAAATCAAGTTTAAACACGCAAAAATGACTTAAAATCTAATTGTTTAAAATGCAAAGCTTTTTTCTTTATATTTTAAGTGTTTAAAAAACTTTTTAAATATAGGAAACCAGCCAATCATCAATGACTGAGACTTTCTCAAACCAAGAACTTCCTATTTTTAGCGCTTGCCTCTCACTATTCGGGATGCTTTATTCGACTGAGTACCCTTACCGCTCACTAGTCGTAGTATTTTCTTCGACTGAGTACCCTTACCTCTCACAAGTCGTAGTGTTTTATTCGAATGAGTGCCCTTGCCCTTCACTCTTGATTTTGGAATTAGGCATTGAGTATGTGCTCAAAGTGTCTACCATTCTCCTCAATACACAATTGAGTTGTTCTCGAAAAATGTGAAACCGTGGTAAGCAGGACGTTTCGTGGAATTGCTGTACAAGCTCTTCGTATGCGTTCCATCATATTTTCTCTGGTTGTAGGCTGCTGCTCAAAACAAACGTTCTTCAAATATCCATCATGCTTGGTTGGTTTCCTATCTTTAAAGATTTTTTAACAATTAAAACACAAAGAAGAAAGCTTTTCATTTTAAACAAATGGATTGTTAGTCATTTTGGCATGTTTGAGCTTAATTTCAGTCAAATGACCAAGGTCTTCGATGTCTTTTGACCCTTAGAAGTTTATTTCATCTTTTTTAATACACATAAAATTGACCTTTATTTGAACTTGCCCTTACTTTGATGAAAATTATAATTTTAAACGTAGAATTTCTCACGCTTCAAATCTGGGGTCAAACGTAGGGGTTCTTATTTAAGAAATCACTTTGGACTTTAACGAATTTTGAAAATAAAATTCAAGGCCAAGGTCATTGGTACCATTAGGTGATCCCTCTGCCTCTGGTAACTGTAGTCCAAAACATTTTGCTGTTCCGAACCTCAATTCCGAGCTAACATGCGTTATTTAAACATTATGGAAAATTTTACTTTCATTCGAACTTACTATAACCTTCATCAAAATATTATTTAGAAGGTAAAATTTCTCGCTCTTTTAAAATCTGGGGTCAAAAGTATGGGTTTACAAAGAAAGTCACTTTGAACTTCAAATAACCTGGGCAATCGAATTCAAGGTCAAGGTCATTGGTATCAGTAGTTGAACGCCTCTGCCCCTTTAATATTTGATAAATAATTATTATGTCAAAAATTTATGTTAAACACCTACAATAAAGTCGCGCGTTAACGAATAATGTACACAAGAAGGTGGCCACATGAAACGGTGAATGCATTTTTGATCTTAACAGCATATGTATAAAGTTTCTGCGTATCTCGCCGTCTCAAGGGCCTTATCAAATGACGTCGCAACGACAGAGGATCCTTTTGGGACATAACCATAGTCGCGAAGGCTGCGCCAATGGAATGAGAAAACTCGATCGAAAACCATTTAAGCGAATACTTCGACTACGAGGAGGTAGTATCGATAAAATAAGGGAGATATGGCTATAAATATCGAAGCAGCAGTGAGTGTAACCACTTCTGCGCCAGTGTGCCGGAGACGTTTTCTTATATACTTGCATCAACGTTAAGTATATTTCAGGTATGTCACACCACTAAGAAGTAGCTTCTGAAGAGCTTTTAAAGGCTTATGATGCCAGTCATCTTTTAGTAGGTGCATTCTCTTAACGCCAAACTTTAAAGTGCTGTACTGGTATGCTAGCTTCTTAAAAGATTAGATCTTTAACAGAAGTATTCTCTATAGCCATAAATGTTGGTTTTGAAGACTAAACAGTCATGAACTATATTATTAGCAACATAATTCATTTATCAAGATTTAAAATGAAATAGAATTTACTGAGTTTTTTCAAATTATTATGGAATGCAAAAAGTTAATTAATTCATACGATAATATCGGCTAAGTCGTCAGACATTAGTAGTTCGCAATTATTGATCTGATAGTAAATTTTAGGAATTTTGGAAGAGAAATATACAAACATAGGCTTCGTATTGAATGCTTTATTTATAATCTTTAATGGTGCTGGCATCGAACATGATCAATAGAGTTTTATTGAATCAATTTTTAGCTACACTACCGCCGGAAATGATCTACCCAGCTGGCGCGAGCTATACTAAAAATTACTGCTGATTTTGAAACGTGGCTACTCGTTCACAAAAATATCGAGAAACTTTATTTAAAAAACGTTAAAATGCTATTGAAATTTCGGGTTCGGACATTAAATTCTACATCCTCGAATAAAACAACTTTACTGCCGTGATGCATATGATACTTTATCTGAAACAGGCAGAATAAGCGCGAATATATCTGCCCAAAGAGTGGAAGTAAAATGGCACATTATTATACCGCATACGTACACGCCTGAGGTCCAAAATCTACTTTGTAGTTTAATTAAGTTTTAAAATCAATTCTTTTCACATATATATATCAGGTGTCATTTGACGTAGAATTTATTAAGTTTTTTTTTAATTTATCGCTTCTTTTCTGAACAAGTAATCACGTTTCCAATTTGGTGTAATTAACTGCCGACGACAGTGAGTTAATAACAAATAATATATTTTCAAATACTATTTTTTGGCTTTACCTGTTTATATATTGTTTACATGAAAATAAATTGATCAATCAAGCTTACTAATTCTCTTAAGAATACATTTTTGATCATTGAATAAGAAATAAAAATACCCCAGGAAATAGAGATAGTAGTCGATTATGAGTTGTAATTTAAGCCACATTATGAAAGTAAATTGGAGCGATACGATACGGGAACAAGACATTTTTATTTTTCACCGTTGAAAATTTTTGATAATTTATTCAAAATGTCTCTTCCTAATGAGACAAATTTTTGTTTCGGTACCTCATAATTAAATGTGCGTATGTTTAAAGAAGTATTTTAAAAAACCTTAATAAGTTCTAGAGTTATTTATTATATCTTAAAATTTAATGAGAAACATCAGAAAATCTAACAGGCTATTTTTCAGAGAAGAATGCCAAGATTATTTACTTACGATATATTTAATCAGCCAGGCTCGATTAAAACAAAAGTATCGCGCACATAACTTTTCTGATTTTTGCATCCAAAACGCTGAACGTAAATCTATCAATAGATGGATTTTAAAAAAGTATGGGTTTGGGCGCGTTAAGTAAGTGTTCTCGAGGTAAATCACATATTTACATAATACTCTTAGTTATAACTTAAATACAGGTCAAATTTTAAAATAGATTATAAAACTTAAGAAATGGTTTTGAATACTTTTGGTTTAGAATGTATTAGTTATTAAATTACCTACTTTAAAGATTCTTGATTGAGGTTGCAGACATTGCTGTATTTAACACTTCATAACTATCTCAGAAAGCAAGTCTTTTGGAAACGTCAAAACTGAGATTTTTTGTTGATCGATCGAAATGACTCGTTTCTGGAGACGATCTGATACTGAGAAAAATATTTAAAAGCTGATAATTTTTACTGCGAGAAGAAAACGAAATAGAACAAGCAACGAAAAATTATCGTCTCATGGTGCATCACGATAATTGCACATCAGATTTCAAAAACTTCTTATGGTATGTAAACGGAGAAAATAGACTAAAACTTTTAAAATGTGATAATTTTCTCAAATATAATTGAAACCTAACGAATTTTGTAGTGATCATGGCCGTCAAAGTATAAATCCCGCAAATCCATATTCAATCAATCATAATTATCTTTTCTGAAGAAAAATCGTGCATTCATTTTAGTCCGATAAATCAGTATTAACCTTGATCGAAATATTGTGACTATCAAATTTAAACTGGATTTTCTTCAACATAATTCAAGTACAATATTTAAGTTACAATTTGAAATAAAAAGAACCACTACGTTTAAAGAAACCTTTTACTTTAAGTGTCAATTTCTTTTATAGCTTTCTCTTTATTTACAAATCATATTTATGCGTTGCAAGATCCGACAGTATTTTCCCGAGTGCATCCGTTATTAAGAGCTAATGACAAGTAATGCCGGTTTCATCTTTATGAGGCTGTTGGATTTAAAGCCCCACGAATATAATTCCTGACACTAACTGAAGCTCAAGTAACTCTAAACTAGGGTAAAGAAAACAATCACCGAGCGGTAACCAATTTCCGATTAATCAGTTAATTTCCTCTAACCTAAAACTTTAATATCTTATTCTTTTAGTAGAAGTCATTGATGGATCTTAATTATGTTTCTCAATCAGAACGTCAGAACGTCTGTTTCTATATCGTATTTGGCTCTGGAACATTCCAAGAAGCTAACTTGTTGGGCCCGGTACAGAAAAGAACCACGAACAATATCATTGTGCTTGTTTCGGGTTGGATCGGTTCCAATGTGAAGAAAACGGGAACCATAGACAAAAGGACAGTGGCAAAAGGAGAGATTGTGAATACGCCTGTTGGGTAGCTACGACAGTGCCACCAATTTGAAACTATGCTTTCATTAAAATATCTCTATCAACTTTGAGATACCCAATAGTTTGCGTGTCAGGTGGCACTGTTGTCCAAGTCAAAGAGGTACCCTACATGCGTATAGGAGACGAATTAGGTGTAAGAAAATGGTAAATATTGTAAATAGTAGATAAGTAGTAGGTACACTGTTAAAATTGTTTGGAATTTTACAACACATCTACAAAACTTTGACAATACAAGCGTCAGGTAAAATTACAAACACGGTATTGGAATGATGAGACTGCAATACATGTATTGTAAGTGTTGTAAATCGCGGAGTCACCGTCTAAGATTTCAATAAATGTATTAGAGCATTTACAAGACGAAAGTTGTACACAAGGAATTCACTGAATTCACCGAATTCAAGGAATTTATCGAATCCCACGAATTTATCGAACTCAAGGAATTTATCGAATTCAAGGAATTTATCGGCTGAACGAAATTCATAGAATTCATGACATTCACGGACTTCCTGGAATTCATGGAAATGAATTAATTTACCAAATGTTTGCAATACACGGAATTCATGGAATTCGCGTAATTGAAGGAATTTACAGAATTCTCGGAAGTAGGAATACGAGTCACTATTTTAAAGAAATCTTTGCACACGTAATTGAATTACGAATCAGTTGATTGTGACAGTGGAGTACATCGCTCGCAATAGAGCGTTGAAAAATCATGCCGGGTTAATATAACCCAGTGTGTATCCTGAGGGTTAAACCACCCCTGCAGACTAATGACCATTAGTCATCCTGAATCTGAGAGTAAATGTCCCTTTACATTAATTTTTTGCTAATTCTTCATAATAAAAATAAAAATTTGTTTTAAGAAGTTGAGTTATTCTGAAAACGTGTATAAAATTTAAATATTTAGCGATAGGTGACACACTTAAGCCAATGTAAAGAAACAGGTTTTTTTATCTAATTTTTGTAAAAATGTAGAATTTTTCTTAAGTAAATTGTTTAACAAATTCTATGATGGTCTAGAAAAATCGATTTAAAAAAAATTACACAATGGTGTATTAATATCTGAATGACGTATATTTTAATTAGCAGGGGACAAAAAAATATATATTTTTTTAATCTAGAGTTTTCCACCTCTCTTTAAAAAAATCTTTCAAGTAACTAATAGTAAATTTATGGGATGTTATGCGATTTTGCGGTACGGCTTAGTATTGACTGATTTGATACGAACTTAGAGGGAGTTTTTTCCGGGTACCATAAAAAATGGAGGGATTGCCGCATTTCTTATATTAGAGAGTCACTTGTTTGAACTGCCCCTTTGTAGACGATTATGGGTTCGAAATTTAAGAAAGGAGAAACTTGACATAAGCTATATAAATGTTTTTATTCTGGTCAATTTTCACAACAGTCAGTATGAAAGTCAGCAGGAGAAAAGTACTCAAGTAACAGTACCTGCATTTGACGTAAATATTATAAAATTTGACTTAATTTGTGACAATCCTATGAATAGATTTTCATGAAAGCCAATACGAGTGGAATTTCGTTAAACAGAATACAAAGTTTGGGTTTAAAAATTTAAAATTTTAACGAAAAGACCGAATACTTGATTAAATTGGTTGATTTCCATGAAAGTCAAAATGAGGGGTCTTTTGACTTTTGGGATAAAAATTAGGGTTCAAAATTAAAAATTTGACGAAATATTGGTAGATTTCCATCCATATCATATTGAGTGACCTTTTCGATTATCTAGACAATTTATGGGCAAAAATAAAAATGTTTGAATAGTTTACTTAAATTTAGAAAATTTCATTAAATTGTTTGATTTTCGTGAAAGTCGTAACAAGGGATTTCTCAAGTCATGATTCACAAATTTGGGTTCAGAATTAAAAAATTTTAAAAAAAGATTTAGATTTAAAAAATTTCATTAAAAACTGAGTTTCATCAATGTCAACGCAGAACATAAATTTTGGATTGAAATAAAAAAAATCCAAAAGTTGATTCAAATTTGGAAACTTTTATTGAAGTAATGAAAGTCAGTGCTAGGGGTGAGGGGGGGGGGGCTCAAGTAATACAACACAAAATTTGACGTTAAAATTAAATTAAAATTTGTTTAAAAGCTACTTTTAATATATCCTTGGCTTTCTATGAAAGTCTATACAAGCGTTTTTTTTTCAAGTCACAGAACATGAAAATAAAGTTAAAATTAAAAAATTCCAAATAGCGACCTAAAATATAAAAATGATATCAAAGTGGATTTCCATGAAAATCAATGAGAGAAGATTTTTTGAACTCAGAGCACACGAATTCGGGTTCAAAATAAAAAATTCTAAAAGTGGACTTAAAATGGTGAAATATTGATTAAATTTCTAAATTTCCGTGAATTCCACAACGGCGGAGTATTTAGTCTCAAAATATAGTTGTACCAGACTAATAAAATGTTCAAAATTGATGACAAGATTTTTAATTTTTTAATTCTGGCTCTAAAGTTAGTTTCTGTGACTTAAAAAATCTTCTCATACTTCGTTTCATACAAATTTACTAATCTAAAAAAATGCTCAAAATTTTTCCAAAACTTACTTAGCTTTTTGACAATTTTTTAAAAAGTTTTTTTCGGAAATCCTATTTTGAGCCTCGAAAAAACCTCGGACTGAATATCTCCCAATTAAAGTTGATGTACACACCCATCGGATTTGATTCTTGAAAATAAGTTGCAGGCACCATCAACATCTAAGAAAAATCGTGTATATCCAGGATTATGTGAAACCCATCTTCACACTGGTGGTTAGAATATTTTAAGTCATCATATCAGCCTAAATCGGTGGGTAACGAATAATTGTATATAAAATATTAAGCTGACAAGCTGCCTTTCCTGGAAGATTCTCATTTTGTATTTAAAAATTTTGTGAGTCATCTCTGATCTTCATCAAAGATAACCTTGTAACAAGCTACAACAATGTCCCGCCTGGAACCTACCGTTATTTTACATTTCCCACAAATTTTGACCTAATCTAATCAATAGATACTTTTGAAGAGCTGAAAAAATTGACAGGGTGCAAACACTGACTCCGGACCAGGATTTAAACCCAGGGACTCTCTTCAGTTATTATCGACCGCGCGTTTGTCAGTTTAGGATAATTTATTATTTTTAAATCGCTGAGCGAAACGAGGAGCTAACAGAGCTACATAGGATTCTTTACGGAATCTAATTATATTAAATTCATCCATCACATCATCAAGCTATGTTAAAAGTCTAAAATATTACTTATATTTTGTATATAAATAATATGTCGATTAATTTTTCTCAAAAATTACGGGAAAAATTTTGATAAACAAAAGAAAATCATTTATCACTTGAGATAAA
>JAWWLR010000002.1:59121376-59131548 GCA_035041075.1 Acraspis erinacei
AAAGAGAGTGCGCGAAAGAACGCGTGTAGTACGTAGTATATTCTCCACCGCAGCGAGTAAGAGAAAGAGAGAGAGAGCGCTAGCACCAGCACCTGAACCCCGGCAACCCGGCATAAGGAACGTCGTTCCAAAAACAAAATTCCAGTATCTTCTAAGTAGTTGAAAAAAATGATTGATGTTTTCAATTTTCCTCGTATATTTTCGTTTTGATGTTCCAGCAGTAAAATTTAAAGAAACGATTTTTGCTGCTTCACTATCAGTAGAACTCATTTTAAATCTACTGCTCCACTTTTATTACTGGAATGTGGCTGGTAATCAGTGGGAACAAAATAAAATTCCAAGCATTGGATTGAACGTTTAACCTGATATTTGAACAAAAAGAGATCTCCGGCTGAAAATAAATGCTTTTTTATTGTCTTTTAACAGTGTGCGCAGAATATGCCCATTTTAAATTCAAAAACAGCATTTATATTTAGTCATATTCAAGAAGTACACGAGGAACTTCTCCCACTTCATTACTTCATTACTGAACCTGATTTTAAAGCAAAGCTTTCAATTATCACCCATTGTATTAGAACTATACTTGATGTTGGGAGTAGTGAACACTTTTTAAAACAATATGCTCGTGAATTCTGAACAGATAACATTGGCATGCGCAAACCTTTGTGATGTTGAGCTTGAGATAATTAATAATGTTTCGGGTTTGACTGCCAATTCATGCAAAACACTGTTGATCAAACACGGTAATTGAAGGAGCAAATGATTAATCACTTCTTTCAAATTTTTCATTGTACTTCATGATTTTTGGTTCACTGTCAAAGTCTATTTTGGCATGCTCCTTAATCCTTAATTCCAAAAATTTATCGCGGGCTTTGAGAATAACTCTTTAGATTCGGAGACTCCTGTGACACCCGCTGTTCTCGCTGTGTTCTGTGTCAGTTAATTTTATTCAAATTATTTGATTCAGAAGATGTATCTTAATGAAGAAACAAATGGTGAGAATATTGGTGGAAATAATAATGAAGCCCCTCAGAGTACCAGACAATTACAATATGAGCGAAAAAATGTGGTCAGGTCAAACTGAAAGCAGGACATTTTTTCACAGTAAACAGGTAACCTTGCATATTCCTAAATGTAAAACATTTCTTCTGGTTCAGTATCAGAAGGAAAAGCATCAGGGCAGGGTTCCTCGGAATTGTGGAGCAGTTTTGTGGCATGACGGACAGAAAAATAGAGTATCGGGTTTGATACGGCATGAAAGTTGTCAAAATGATGCACAGAAGAGAACGCTTAAGATTCCAATATATTTTTATAGATCTTAAGAGATTAGGCTTCTGTGTAAAGGATGTAAATGTAATAATATTTTTGGTTGGAGAACGCAACAGAAGTAATTAAATAAATGCTCGGAAATTTCTTTTCCTTTTATGTTGGTATATTGCTGTGCTGCTAATAAAATCTGTTCGTCAATGAAATATAATTTTTATGATGAATGAAATATAATTTTTATGATTTTATGATAATCTTCTTGCTGAAGTCTTAGGTGGTTTATTAGCCTCAACCACCGAAGCTGATTCATTCTACGATTAGAACGAGTTCTTCTTCTCAATAAAATAAAGCTGCCCATCCATGCCAATATGGACCAAATATCCTCAGGAACCACAATAAACTTGAAATGATACGAAATGTTGTAAAAAGTGCAGTTTCTCCTCGGATGAACCTATTTTAGAGGAGCATAATGTTTTTGTTTTAGAATATTAAATAAAAAATAATAAATAAATCCCTTATATAAAGAGTGATTGACGTATCCAAGAACTGTTTTAAACATAATGCACACACTTAAATCTAAGTACATACGATAAGCTTAATTATTGTATGACCACCCTGCATTTTACATGACTGTATTTTCAATATTTTTTAAACCTAATAAAGTGAAATATTCCAAAATCTGATTACAGCAACTAGTAGGCAAGTGAAAGTACTTTATAAAGATTTGTTCAATAAGTAGCATTTCGTCTAGAAATATTTGTGCTTTATCGATTTGCTCCTCTACTACATTTTGGAAGTCAGCAAAACGCGATACCTTTGATCTTAAAAATTCTTCGCAAATTTCTTAATCTTTCTTGCTCTGGTGAAAAAAGATTGCGGATTACAATAATCTGATTCACTCAAACAGACCTATAGAAGAAAACGGTCTGCAAAGTCAACTTCATACTAGAGAGATTTGCACCTCGCTTCGAACAGCAGCAAACTGCAAATGCAAACAATTCTTCCGCGATAAGGGACACTCCGATCTCGTCCACATATTCATTGACGTTCTCCATATTCTAGAGCTATTTTCAAGAGATCTTCTGTTGATAACCGTACATATGGTAGAGGAATTAAAAGGATATTCGTGCGATCGTTCTTTTTTCCATATGACAGCGAAACTAACATACCAGAAGAAGTACGTGCACTGTTGGAATTCTGCAAAGTAAAGCGGTCTTTCTCTTCTCGTGTGTTGCGATGCTAACTCCCACCATACTTCGTGTGATAGCACGGAAACCAACTCAAGAGATGATGATCTATTGGCATTTTCAATTACTACTGATTTAGATATTCTCAACACGGGGAAACCCGGAGTTTCATACATCGGTCAGGAAAGAAGTTATTCACATTGATTTCTGTACCGGTAGTTTTCGAGACAGTGTCAAGAAGTGGAGAGTTCAACTTGGAATCCACCGTATCCGCGGGCCCTATGAGGGTCAGACATTCAAGAAGAACGGACTGCGACCAGTATTCCACAGAACTAAAGAGTGCACTCTCAGAGGTGCCCAGATCAATTAGAGGCGTGGATAGCCTGAAGATGACAGCCAATATTTTCATGTAGGCCATCGAATCTACTTATGAAAGTAATTATTGGTCCACGAGACTCCGAAAGGCTAGGAAGATAAAGTGATGGAACGGGAAAATTGAAGAGCTTCGCAGGGAAACCTGAAAGGGTTTTAGACGTGCTAAGACTGGCAAAAAGGGTGAACTATATTGACCTTATTTAACAATGCGGGATGAATACAGAGGTTCAAAACGTAAGGCCTAACAAGAAATCTGGACCAAATTTTGTACAGATATTGAAAAAGTGACAGATGTGGCAAGAATGGACAATAGGGTGGTCCAAAATTAAATTGCAATTTTTTTAGAATCTTAGGAATAACGCCCGGAAGTTTGTTTGAATGCAAACAAAAATGAATCCATTCTTGAAAATTATATTTAGACGTCGCTCCAGCCCCATGAAGTTTAACACTTTTTTCCCAGAAGAAAAAATACATTCTTGTAATGTTTCTTCAGAATCGGCAATATTAGCTGAATCGTATTTGAAACTAATAATTGCTCTTCACAATTAGCGATAAAATACGAATAAAAAATGACTTTTTAAATATCACGACATAAGTTTGTTTTATAGGGTCACAAAAAACCCCATTAGTGAAAAGTTGATTGATGTTCAGAAACAATTGTTTGAAATATATATTATTATTTGTAATAATATTCTCTTTGAATAATGCTAGAAATTGCGGGTTTTCTAAAATTTTCAACATTTGTCCACTTTTTACTTGGAGCAATTTAATATTTAATTCAAATTAGTAAACATAAATTTTTAAACTTTTTACTTGGAGCAATTTAATATTTAATTCAAATTAGTAAACATAAATGTTTAAACAAGTTATTATCATTTACAGCTATGTTCTTCTATATTAAAACAACGTAATTGCGGTTCTTTTCTGAAATCTTTAACTTTTTGTCCAATTTTTACTCAGTGAGGCAATACTTAATGCAAGTTAACAAAACTAGTTTTTTAACTCTCTTCTCTTCGATAAGTACTAGAAATTTTAAACCATATTTTTCTTTTTCTTGAACAATTTTTTCTGCGATAAAACATATTTGAAATGTGCTTCGGCTTTCGTCGTGGATCATATTGAATATAACTTTTCCTTGAATAAGGTAGTTATTGACATTTTTAGTTTTAATTAATTTCTTTTTATATTGGAAAAAGAGAACAAATAATACACTTAAAACAATGCAATACTATTTAAAAAATGTTTATTGTTGAGGTACTCTAAGAAACGATAGATATAAACATAAATGATTTTCTTAAATAATCATTATTGTTAGCTTCTCTTATTTATTAAATTAAAAATTAAAAAGTATGTATAAAATTAAATAATAAATATTATTATTAACTCAGTTCAAGTGAAAAGTAGAAAAAATATTTGAAAATTTCATAAAAAACAGCAACTTTCTAGCATCATTCATATTTAATGTTATTAACAATTTCAATCAATTATTTAATCAATTCTCCTAAGAGACAATCATTAGTAATAATAATAAACTGCTCTCACGATTACACAGCCACACAAAAAAGCATGTGGAGTCAAAAAAGCGACCTACATAGTGTTGTAGTTAGGTCAAGATTAGTAATAATGTTAAAATAAATTTATAAAAACGTATTTTGTTCCTATGGTAAATACGTGTTAAACTTCATGGGGTCGTGCAATCTAAAATTCTCCGACGGAGGACACTCAGTGTCGGACGAGAAGACCTTGCCTGACCTGAACAAAGTACATTTTCTGGGCTTCATACGGTCTAGGTCAGTGGTGGGCAAATTACTGCCGCGCAGCTTCCCTAGCTGCCGTGGCGGGTTGAGTTTAAATCTAGTGACAGTACCTGCTGCCGCCAAAAAGGTCCAGGCCGCCACCGGATGCTTCCAGTGTTAAGCGGGTAGGGTAGGGGGGAAAACAATTAAAAACTTCTCAATTTTAAAATTACCTCTGAAACCTTGAAATTAAAAATATTTGAATTCTTGCGATTAAAAGGAATCTAAAAAACGTCTTAGAATACTAAAAATCAGTCCATTATAATACTTTTAGTTTAAAATTGGAGTTCTTATTATATTAAATTAAAACATTGATTTTTAACTTCCCAAGCACAAGTTTAGATGTACTGAATAGCAAAAAGTCACAGATTTCCAATTCTAGACATATAAATCGCTAATATAATAATTTGAAACAAAAATCATTTGTAACTTTTTATTGACATTGAGTATCCCGTCTAAAAATGAACCCCTGCCGAAGAAAGTCAACCCATCTCAGGCAAAACGTAGCGTTGACGAACAAAACGCGGGGGACGAAAAAAATTTCTTTGGTCAAACCTGCCCTTACCTAAAAAGTGAGCAACAAGTTTGCCGAACACTCGTCTAGGGGAAAGTGGGCTACTCCTCTGAGACGATTAAGGTCGCCTGAGACTCAACTAGGCCCGAAACAGCGCCCACGAGATTGTTAACCCCTTTATGGTCAGGTGGGCATGGATTCTTTCAGTATTTACAAGTCTCCTGTTCCGGGTGGTATATACCCGGTTTTCATGCAGAAGTCTGAAGCGCGAGTAGTATTCATTCCGAAAGCAGGCAGGATCGGTTATACTTCACCCAAGAATTTCCATCCCAACAGCCTTCAGAAGCAGCACATGGCTGGTCACTCGACCGAAACGGCCCTAAGCAAAGCAGTAAACGTGATCGAAAGACAACTAGATCAGAAGAGCTTCGCGATTTAAGCCTTCATGGATATCGAATAAGCCTTCAAATACACGCGTGGAGAAGTTATCAGGGCGGCCATGATTGTAAATGGTGTATCAACTGCAGTCGTGGAATGGACCTGCTTAATTTTGAGCTACAGAAACCTAATACCGACTAAAGCTGATATCACTTAATGTGGATTATCGACTCGGAATATACAGGGAGGCGTTTTATCGCCCTTGCCATGGTTCTTGGTAGTAGAAGAACTGCTGCATCTTCTCGCGAGTCAGGGTTACCACGTTATAGGCCACGCGGATCATATACTGGTCATCGTGCGCGGCCGGCGCGGCATCTGGATGCACTTTTCGGGGTAATGAAGCAAGCAATGGCCCTGAATTGAATAAAGACTATGTTGTTACTAGTATGGGAGTCAGGGTCAGTCAACTACGTGGGAAAATATGGACCCGTGTTTCAGCGCCTGTTTCCTTAGTTTCTCTGTCGGGCAGGAAAACTAAGCAGCGTCCATGAGTTAGTGCACGTGCACATTAGGGCGGAGTGAAAATGATCAAATTAGTCGAATCGTTTCAGCTGAGCGAAAAATATTTTTTGGTTAGCATCCGAAAAAAGTAAAAAAAAAATCAATTTTGAAATTGGTTAACATCTTCTGTTCCCTTTTTTGATTTGAAAATTCAAATTTTTGAAAATTCCAAAAAATATCCCTATTAATTCGAATAATAATAATAATAATTTTTTTGCTAAATTTAGAATTTTTCGAAAATGGCAAGAAAACATACCTTTTGGATTGAGTCCAAAGCACACATGTAAAAAAAAGTTGAATATGTCGAACCTGAAATTTCTTCATCTTTAATGAAAGAAACTTACTATAATTTTGCTTTTTCGAAAAAAAATTGTAGTGATGTTTCTAGCGTTCAAAACTGGTAAATTTTACGTTTTTTCAGCTATTTTGACAACTTGCTTACAGCAAGCTTACAGATATTTGCTGTTCGTATGCGCCAGTATCAGAGATTGTATTTTATTATTTTAATAAACACTACTGGCTAAAATATGATCGAGTGGCTTAGTAAAGCTTTATAATAAAAAGGAGGTGTTTCCGGTTTCAATCATGTACAAAACCACGAATTTTGCAGGCTAACCGGTAGCAGTGAGTCTGAGAAGTAAGTGCAGCTAAGCTATGCATAAGTGAACTGCAATGCTCACGAAACATCGGCAAGATTCGTACTTTTGCACACGACTTACACCAGAAATATCTGCTATCTATTATAATGAATCATCGTAAAAGCATTGAATCTATTTGTAAAGGTTTGTTTCCCGTTCTTTCCACTCATTGCAATCCTACTGAGCAGTATGGCGGCAATGTATGTGACCATTGCTCTCTCTGCACCCCGTAACTCGATTTCAAAAAAGGGATGATCCGTTATCATCATTGAAAAGCGATAGAGTGAAGAGAGAGAGAAAGTACAGAGATCTTGTGTTTTTATAACAGCAATATGAGTGGTGAAAGTGAGAAAAAATGGAGGCTTGACAAGAGCTGCTAAAAGTAGAGTAGGAGAAGAGGAGGGGACGAGCGAACGTGGAGCGTAGGAAAGTAACAGAGAAGTTAATGCAGGAGATAACGAAAATCCGGCAGAGCATGGCAGGAGCGCGTGCAGAAGGTTGAAGGGTGGGTGGAAAGGCGAAGACAGCGGATTTGAAAACAAAGGGAGAGCACTCAGTAGGGATAAAATAAAAAAAGACAAAATATGGCTGTCAAATTGAGGAAAATGAGAGCGCTTAGAAGAACCCGTCAAAAACAGTGGCAAAGAAAAAGTGGACGCTGAAAAGTATGACAAAGTTACGAGAAGGAGCAATTTGAAAGTCCTTGGGGTCAGAGGAGGGGACTTGAGGTAATGAGTGTAGTAGGGAGCCTGAGGGATTGGAAAATATATGGATAGCTAATGCTGAAGTTGAAAACATTGGGAAACCAGGCAGAAGTAATGGAAGCATGTCCTAAACTGAAAAACTCAAGGTTGACGAGAGAGAATGAAAAATGGAGGTGATACGGTTTCAGGAGATGGAAGAGGACCAATGAGAAGAGAAGGTAGGAGCGGAAGATGGAAGAGGAGACACGGAAGAAGTAGAGTAGTGGAAGGTGAAAATAAAAGTGAAAAGCAGAGCACGATAGTTTGCAATAGTTGTTAGGCGGTATAGTTTGAAATGGAGTGGTATGCAGTATGGGTTATAGATTAGTAAAATAGATTTAAGAAGTTCTTGAAAAGTTGTGACTTAGGAAGGATAGTTTGTGGGTAAGGGGGAAAGTTTGTTGTTTTTTGATTGGATTAGATAAGTAAAGCAAAGGAAAATTGAAAGGCGGCTTAAGGATTAAGAATTTAATATTGGAGTAGGATAAGAGCTTACATGATTTCCGTTCCATTATTCATTACGGACGGCTCGTCACTATAAATTGTGATAAAAAGTAGTCCTTGAAAATACATTCCTAGTTCGTTCCGCAAAAAATTAGGCCTATTCAAGAAATGGTCAAAATTGAATTTTATTTATGAAAATTATTTATATTGTATAATTAACAGTTTTTGTAATTGGGAAAAATATGACAGCAAGGAGTCTTTGACAAATTATTTCAAGTTGATTCTGGAAAAAACTTAAACCAATTCATGAAAAAATGGTCGATGTGTAAATTTTTTTATAAAAATTGTTTAAATAATTTGTCAACTACAGATATTTTTAACTAATTATAAGCGCACATTATTACATTTTATCTCGCATTTTATACTTGATATAAAATCTATGGATTTGAAATAGCTAATCATTGCAAATCAAGAAAAAATTACTTTTTTTGTTAGTTTGTTTATAACAATTATAAAATTATTTTTCTATTATCCTAGCCTACTGGATATTATTTTCAGGTAATCGTTACAGTGATTTATGACATGCATTAATAAATTTGAAAAATCTTAAAAGAAATGGTATAACTGAAAAGTTTGGCAAAAAAATGTTTAAATTTTGTTGTTAAATACAAAATTGTTGTATAGTCTGAGTGAAATATCCGCAGCCAGTCCTTATACCCGGAAAACTTATGGTCATTTCTAAACCACAAGAAAAATACCTTAACAATTTTACCTTCAGTCGATTTTTATCGAAAAAGTGCTTCCTTTTTCCCTAATTGAACATTCTGATGGAGATAGAGTGAAGTGTAACAAATCAGAAGTATTAAGTTTACTGAAACTACAAGGAAAAAATGGAAGAGAAAAATGGGATCTATAGTACTGGTAATCGAGGTGTTCACTACTGAACTGACATTTTAAAGAAAATCCGAGTTTTACAATAGGTTAGGGGCCGTACTTAAATTACGTAACGGATTTACGACCGTCTCCATACCCCTTCCCCCTCTTTAACAATGGATTTATAAAAAATTTACACAGAGTTTTTGACACCCTCCCCACTTTTGAGCTTTATCGTAATTTAAGTAGGGTCACTTACTAATATTATTTTCTTTACGCATCTAAAGAAATTACAATTCGTCGATGGTCTGAACCCTGTAGCTTACTATACCGAGTTCATTTCAAAACATGAATCAGTCCCATACTCGCAAGAATAAAGACTGATCGAGCAAAGTTGCTCAAATATTCAAATGTAAAAAAATTTTGTTTAATATAATTTAAAAAATACAGTTTCCAATTATAAAAGACCATGTGATCGTAAAAAAACTTCTATGGAACTTTGGAGTCAAATTCTTCTAAAAACAACTACATACCTATCTTCCCCACATTCCGAATCTTTCAGTATATTGATAATTACAGATATAAATGCATCGTTCAAATACGGTATTGCTTTACAATCACTTGTAGATGCACTGAAATTATCTGCAGTCACTTTTTTACTTAATTTTTGCACGGAGAAAATAGGATAGTCCAAGTTGGAGTGTCATAGATGGTCAATTTGATCCTCTAGGTATTGTATCAGGTAATGCCGACTTTTCATTCTCCGTAGTCAGAAAGACCATAATATTATAATCTGTTTTAATCTCCAAAGGTGATTTAGACTCGCGATATGGATAGTCAAATCGACATTCCAGAGTGTCTATATGGGGCACAATTCGTCAAGTGTACCCGCCTAAAAACTTTTTATCTCCGATTTCCTTAAAAGTCCGCGAAATTATTGTCCTAGTGAACCTCTTTTAATTTCCCTAAGAGAACGTCTCTAGTACTTTTTCCCTTTAAAATGAGCGCCCATGCTTCAAATTTAGAATGTACGGTTTCTAGTGGACTAAAAATAATCGACTACAAACTGCATTTTTTACCCAAATAATTATTATCGTTATAAATTATTTCACGGATAATAATTTTTATTATTTATTGGGCAAGTAAAATCCACGTTTGTGTCAATAATTCATTATTAAGACTTTAGAGACAATTTGAAAAATCCGTCGAAAAAATTAGTACACTTACTGGACCAATAGATGGATGTCTTGGATACCTTTCTCGCAACAAAACTGATTGTCAGTTATTATAATTGCCAGTTATTTTTCGATCAGAAGTTGCTTTCATGCGATTTAGCTTCGGCTTATTTCGACGTCATAATACTGCAAGTTTGTACTTTCCCGTATACTATTTATTCT
>JAWWLR010000002.1:59547954-59559901 GCA_035041075.1 Acraspis erinacei
GTCCCCATTTAAGATTTCGAACTTTCCCCCACCCTCAGGGGGCGGTGTGGGGGAACAGATTTTAACATCAGTGTATGTACTCCTCAGAGTGATTAAATTTTGATTCATAACATTTCTTCATAGGGTGCCTATTTTTCGAGATATTTGAAAGTTTCAAGTTAAAAAAATCATCCTGTATATATATACATATTCCTTGCGCTAGATTAGCTATGGGGTATGGTTGTAAGGAAACAAAGTCGTTGGATATAAGGTAAGTGGTTCGCAATAAGCAGCCAGAATTTGCGAGTTTTAATTGTGTTTTAGCGTGAGATTATATTTTTAATAATTTTGACTGTAGGGTTATATGGAAATGCGTTTAAATAAATTTTAATTAAGTTAGATAATAATATATAACAAATTTATATGTCAAAATGAAAGTCAGATTCTAACAAATAGAGTAAGATCCCTTCGAAGATAAAAATGGATAGGGGCCAATTCACACTTCATGTATTGAAAAGTATTAAAGAGGATAGGGATTTTACGCAGCGTGTTGGAAACTTTTCAAGTAGTAGATAAGGATATCAACGTAAAATAAGGGATAGCAAGCGATTAAAAAAAGCAAAGTTCTCATTCAAAATAATCCAAAATTTATATCTGCTTAAATCTGTATATACAATTTTCTTACTTATTTTTCAATTATTATGGAAAAAATTTAAAAAATTGGAACCTTAAAGTCAGGGCGCGCCAGTTTTATTTTCGTGCGAAAGCGAACTGACACAAACATTCGAATACTCAAAACTTTCTAGGAACCCAAAAATTTTATAAAACATGAACAGTTTCGAGCTAGCTGAAAGCAAAATACTTTCATGTTTAAATAAGTAAAATTACTTTATCAAAATATCCATGAGAATCAATCGATACTGGGCTCCGAATTAGTTTTCTCAAAACATATTTCCGCTAACCGTTAGAAATTTGTGATCCAGCATCTTTTATGAACTCAAAACTTTCGATTAGCTCGAAACTCTTGGAATACCGGAAATTATCAACAACTCCAAAACATTAGAGTACTAAAAAACAGTGGAGTACTCGAACACTTGCGATCATTTTATATAGCCCGAAACCGACCCGAACTTGACCCGATTCAAAATAGTCTACCTCAGCTTAACTCTACTTGAAACCCAGCAAGCTCAATTCAACTGGATTGAACTGGAAGTAACTCTAAATAAAGTAAGTTAAAGATTTTTTAAAAATTTTATTAAGTTTGATGCCGAAATTTGCTGTTAAAATTTTTTTACGATCGTCAATTTACTTAGGCAAGCAATAATAACAAAGGTAGGAAAACCTAATGACAGTAAAAAAACCCTGATATGCAAAAAACTCACAACTTAAAGTTAGATCCAATCACGTCAAGTTCGTCGGGTTAAAGGTGCACTTAACTGTGCAAGTCGACATTTTGACTTTCGCATATGGCACACTTAAACTTATGTATACCACTGGCCATCGGCATGCACATTCGGTCATCGAATCATCGGCGTTCACAGTAGGATCTCGAGCAGGACTCGGAAAAAGTTTCCGAACAAAAATATAATTAGAAATTTAAGATTTTGTATATAAATGGACTGCCCCAAAGAAAAAGTACTGTTTCCGTTAATTGGAGAGATGAAATTCGATCGCCTGTAGGGCCAAAGTTGTGACACTCTAAATGCGGAAGACTATTTCTTCAGGAAAATTAATATATATTCTATCTTGGATTCCTGGCGACTTTTAATAATGCCGGTAAATCTATTCATCTGATATATAATAAAACTAGGAATGTATCAATCTCTTGCAATTTCTAGAAATTTCTTGAAGTTTTTTCAAAAATTTAGAAACAAATTATCCCTTGAGTAGTATTCTGTATTATCACAAAGAAGTCACAAAGAAGTCATATTGCTTACAAAATTTCTCCGTTGTTTTGACCAAAATATATAGTGATTAAATCGTGTAGAAACTCTACAGTGCTCGGAACTCACAAAAATTCGCTCTGAAGTTAAAAATTAGCCACCTTTTCTTTGTCTTCATTTCTATCATGTTTAATGAGAGCTGTGATGTGAATGCAGATGAGCCGGATAAACTCTTGCTGCTATAAAAACGTAAAGGTTGAGCCGCCTAGCCGTTGTCTGATGATTTTCGCAGAACGCTGTGTTACTTAAACGATCTCACACTTAGTGATAAGAAACTCTTCGCTTCTCCAGAGACAAGGAGAGAGAAGTTTTATTTTTGTTGAGATATAATTTTTGGATGATTTGTTTGAATTAGGTAGAAAGGAAAAACTATGCTTCTAATTATAAATGCATAGTCTTATAATAATTATCTAAGCCAGCCGTAACTCTCCTAAATGGATCAATAATAAAACGGCTGGTTTAAAGAATATTTAATTGTATGATGTCCTTAGTCTCTGGTTCCTACATGCTATAAAGGACTTAGGGGCCATTCACAAAATACTTGATACATTTCTCAGAAACTTTGGACCCCCGCCCCCACTGCGTGAGACATTTTCCATTGTTCTTAACATGTATAATGAGACTTCGGCAGATCCCCACCCACCCCTAAACGTATCACGTATTTTGTGAATAATCCCTTAGGATTTGCATACTGAAGTGATTAAAAGTATCTTCACTAAGCTACAGCTTATTGACCTGCAATTTTTATTTCATTTTCGAAGCTTTATAAAAACTCCATGTAGGAGGTAACCAGTCCGAAACTATTATAGATTTAATATATTAAGAAAAAATAAAGCAGCATATTCTGATTTCTATTTTGTCAAGATGTAACACCAAATTTTTCGAAAAAATTCTCGTGAAACTAAAATATAATTGATGCAAGTCGTCAGTGAGAAATAAAATAAGATTTTTCTAAAATAGTTGATAAAAAATATTAATTGCTGGTATATCGCGTGTGTAAAAATGAAAAAGGCCCCCTCAAGGTGACCGCATGAATTCCCTTCAGGTCATGAGGGGGCCATGAAGGCAATCCATACTTGACACATTATGGAAATGACATGCTTTCAAAGGATTGTTGTGGGTCCTTCCCATTAGCCTCAAACGTAAATTTTTAATTACTTTCGCCGAAAAAAGTTCGAGGAAGGTAAGGTCTCTTAAAAGGGGACTCTTGAGATACCAACGGCCTCGCAAGATATACAGCAATGTCCTTGCATATGGATCTCTACAAGGATGGATGAACCCTTTCTCTAGCTGCTTGTGGGCGCAACAACGATACCTCGAAAATACCCAAAAAAATGTGTCACAGCCGGAACAAGTCAAAGCTGTTGACAAACAAGCAGCATATTCTTGAAAATATACGAGTGTTATCTCACGCAAGAAGGACAATGAAGAAGGGGGAAGGATGGGTCAGGAAGAATCACAAGTTTCTCGTTGACCCATCGCGCCTCTTTAGCGAGATCCCTGTTTCTGTCAAAAACCCAGCACATTGAAGGAAAAAACTAACAAACATCCGCTTTAAGGAACTTTGCGATACCCTCAAAACATCTAAGGAGGAATGCCCATCAATAACTGCCGAAGAGGTGAAGAAAACACTTATGGGAAGGAAGAACTTTTACGCCCATTCTACAGTGGTTAGTGTTAGGACGCATTATACTCTTAACGAAGAAAGATGATTTGTCCAACCCTGAGAAATAAAGGCCTTTAAATTGTTTGAAAACTCTTAATAAGATCTTTACAGCTTTCCTAAATGACAGGATAGTTCGAAGAATTGGACCTGTTTGGAGAGAGATGCATGAAGAACGTGGCTCGAAAAAAGGCGTAGCAAGCTGCCTAGGCCCTAGAGAACTTGCATCTGCAACGACAACGGCAAAGACGCACCGTTCTACAGGTTTTCCCAGTACCAGCCTGCCTGTGTGCATTGAAATCTGTTCACAGAAGTTCAGCACCGTCAACCATACTGACGAGTCCACGCAAGGGAACCCGGGACGAAACGCTGGTAGTCGATAACGACTGCCATACCAACTGTTTGGAGTCGGCTTTGATGGTAGGAATCTAACTCATCGAGCTCACATAGCAACTCGCTATAGCAGGAAACCACCAACACGCCCTTTCCGTGACCTGGATTGACCTCCGGAAATATTTATATTCGACCTCAAAGTATTCAGTTAAAATAATTGTCCTCCGGATCAGTTTTTTCAAGTTGTGAAACTGTTAATGCACTGTCACAAATTTCTATAGCGAAAGTACTATAAATTTAATGGAAGCAATATGCATTTACGTGTAGTAAATTGCATATACCATCATCTCGTATAATTAATATACATGTTTAGTAAAACAGAATGCGTGAAAGTTTAAAGTTCTATGATGCACGCAAATCTTGTAAGATATCTCAAAATAAAGTGATAATCTAAAATCCAGCAACTAAATTCTTATTTATAATGAAAGCACAACTGGAATTTCTTCAATGTTCTCAGTAAATGTCAGAATTTTAACGTGAGTACCGCTGCTTTTAGCTTAGGTTTCTTAATTATTTGCTTAATGGAACTTTTCCACTTTAAACCCAGTATAATGTACGTTTAGTTAGAAAAAAATATTATGCCTTATTATTTAGGAGTGAAAATTACTGCAAAAACTATTTTTAATTTGTGTAAAGTGAAACTAACCGAATTTTCTAAGAGTTGATCAATATGATTTCAACATTCGTTTGCTCCATGTCAAAAAGACACACCAGGGTTTCACCGCACCAGTCTGTCGTTGTAATTTCCTCGTACTTCATGGCCAACCAGCTTACGATCATAGACGTGGCCCTGAGTGTGATTTACCGTGGTTCAACTGTAAGCAGTTTGGTATATGATAAAATTTTGAATTTAATTCAGCTTTAATTTCTAATTCATATCCGTTAATGTGTATCCTTAAAATAGCAAATATAATTTTAGTCAAAAAGATTTATATACTAAAGGTGACATCCTAGTTTGTGAATTTTAACTAAAACCTAGCACAAATTGCTTCGAGTTTCATTTATTTTTTATATTTAACATTTAATGTATTGACTGATTCTATATTCAGTCGCACAAAGAATTCATTTTACTAGAAGGAAAATATATTTGTTAGTTTATACATTCAAACACCTAAAATGCACAATTCTTCAATTTTTATCTCACTTATGATTTGGATTTAACGTACGTATTTTATAAAATCTGAAATTTGACTTCTATATGCAGAAGATCTGTCGAGTTTTTCAACTCGGAGATAGGTTACAATTCCATACATCACATTACTTTTCCAGCGTTGGAGATTTGAATAACTCTCCATCTCTTTCTTTTTATCTTTATCGAGGATGAACAGTGTTGTAGTGAAGCCGCACTGCGCCTCGAGTGCATTTCGAAGCTAATTAACTGGATATTCAATGTTGCCTACTTTCAAAATAATGAGGCTGCGATTTTTTTGTCTCGTAATTCTTTAATTAGACGCCACTTTTTCATACAGTATTCATTACCTACTACAAACATATTTTTTAATTTAAAAAAATGCTGTCACTTACAGTAAAGTATCTATGAAAAACTTCTTGAAAATATTTTTGTTTTAAGATTTTACTTTTTTCAATTTTTTTAAAATATTCAAATACACATTAATTGGAACGAAAGAAAAGACACTATAGCGTTCAAGGCCTTAGTTACGACAATCTAATTTTGAAAAATTGTGTTAGAAATGTCTTCTACACGACAGTCCAATATGTATAAAATCTTTGATTTAGAGTCAATTTTAATGACTGCACACCTATTTTATTCCCCTAATAATAAATGAACCTAGAGATGTGTTACACCTATATTGTGCTTTGGCACAATCCAAACAAGAGGGACCAAACATAAAGATCGAGTTTGTTAACCAGCTATTTTTTTAAATTCCAAAAGTCAGAGTTTTTTCAAAATTTTGCAGACCACTTTTTTCAAAATTTGACAATTCTATTGAAAATCATTTACATATAGTACACAAAAATATGAACAATTTATCCTAATTACTTTATTTTGATAAAATCAAAATTACTAAAGTTAGGAGATTTTCAAAATCCAAAAAACTAAAATGAAATGGAAATTGGAAGCCAAACAAAGCTTGATATGGGAAAAAGTCAAGAGGATGAAAACGTTAATTTTTCAAGGCCCTACATGATTATCTTATTAACTTGAAAAACTAGTCGGATTGAATTGTGCTTTGCACACTGTTTGAGGGACCAAAACGAGAAATCGGGTTTGCCATTTTTGATAAAAATTTAAAAAGATAAAACAAAACAAGGTACAAAAAGAGATAGATCGACAAAAATTGTGCAACTAATAATGATCTACATTGTTTTCATGAGTTACTTTTTTTATCGGATAAGTAGTTTTTCTTTTATTGATGAAAAACATAATTGAAAATAAAAAAAAAAATTATACAAACGATACAAACTACGAGGAGAAATGAGACAACGTTTATTCAAGCAAAAAAGATTAAACATTTTTTTACGAATTTATTTTTTATAGGAAATTCTGTTTTTCTTTAATCGTAAAAAACAAGAATAAAAATAAATAAATAAAAAGAAGGCAATAAGCATAAGTATGTTTTAATTTCCATGCATACTATGAATTTTAATTATATAAATTTATTGGAATGATGCATGTTTCAGCACAATTAAGAATAGAATGTATTGTAAAATAAGAAACGAATATTAACGTAATAATGATAAATGTAATTTGTTCTTTATTTTGCAATATATGAATAAGCAATCCCAGACAGTATATTTGATATAAAGGTGTTGAGCATAAAGTAGAAAAATTGACATTTTGGACAAAATCGAGTGCGAAAATGAGATACGTGATGAGAATGTGTTCGTTAAAGCCGAAAAAGGTTTCACAAAAGAGATTTCACAATCACAAAATTACAGTTGTCGATCCGTTGACCCTTGATTTTAAAAGGTCTGTGCATGAATGTGGGAGAAATGCAAAAACCGAGCGCGAATTGCGAGAACCATCAGAGAACCATTTTTCTTGATTAATCTCTTACAGAGTATATCTAATATTTTGTAGCGAACTTAGGCGAAATATTTTGCCTACAAGTATTAACTCACACAATAAATGTATTATTAGTAATTTATATGCATTATTATAAAAAAATTAAAATGAAGATTTCTTTAAAATATATATTTCACTTTATTATATATAAAAATCATCTCACGTTATTGAAAACACAAAGTTCATTTACATAATTGATATGTAAATAAAAACTTGTTTAAACAACGTAATAATAAATCTAATGCAAAATCGAAATAACTATTTTTTAATCAAACAAACGTTCAATAGTGATTCATATTTAAATTTTTTGTAAAAATAAAATTTGTCTTCCGAGATATGGGCATATTGATTTAGAATCCAAACTGATTGATTAAAAAAAAATTATTGGATTCCGAAAAATTGAAAATTTATGGTAAGATTGTGATATCAAAGTAGTACGGTGGATTTTGTTGTTGTGGTTAAAAATCTGAAAAAATTACAAATAATATATTTTTTAAATTCTAAACCAGTCTACTCAGATGATTACATTTTTCAAAAATAAAAATAAATAATATAAAAATTAGTTCATTTCTAACATGGCTAAAATTAAAGTTCATTCTTTTTATAAAAATGTAAATAAAAAACTTGTTTTAAGAAATTGAGGTGAAATTATTTGATTTAATTCAAAGTATACTCTTAAAACATTCATAAGAGAATTTGTGTCAACGATTCAAAAGTAATCTATTTTATCACGAATAATTTTATACAAAATAAATAATTCCAAGAATTCCATGAATTGCATGAATTTCGTAAATTTGTTCATTTCCATGAATTCTTTGAATTCGATGAATACCTTCAATTCCGTGCTCTCGAAATTTGAATTAGTAAAGTATAACTGATTATCAGTTAAATTCTACTAATTGCCATAGCTAGAACTGAGCTACTGATGATTAGTAGAAATTTAACGATTCAATTATTTAAATAAAAATTACTAATTCATTCAGTTATACGAAAGATTAGAGCCCGGTTAATTTTAAAAGTTTATATTTCTTATACATTCTGGTCTGCTTTTGAATGAATTTAATTTAAAAATAAGATTTTAAAAATTCCAAAATTTTCACGTTTGCAGACGTTTGTCTTCCCCGAGTGTTCTGCAATCCACATAGTTGGACACTTCGACGGTACTTGACAGGACACATTCTCAGTAAGAATGGCTCACCACATTTGGATGGCGCTCTGCTCAAACGATATTGACTTACAATACAAGTATTGCAATATCGCCATTCCAATCCCATGTTTGCATTTTTGCCTTACGTTTGTATTGTAAAAGTATTGTAACGGTGTTTTAGAATTCCAAAGATGTTTAACAGTGAAGACGTTATTCGCTAGTTCTATTTATAATAATTATATCAAATAACGTTATGATAAAAGAGAAACATTATAAAATAATTTCCGACAATTGCACTTTGTACAGTGTCAATGGCGTAACTACTACAAAGCAAAACCAAGCTTTGTCAAACGTTCCTCCTTAAGATTTTTGAGGAGGGGGCCTACACGTTTCTAGTTATGCCACTGAAAATAATTACTTGCCATTTTAAATAGTAAGGCTGACATTCTCGCGTCGTGCTTATTGCAATGCGAAAGAGGAGATCGAACTCACTTGCAAAGTAAAACTCACCATTCTTTGCTTACTATTACAATTAGTTATTCGTACAGTTAAAACTGTATGAAAGTGAATCTAACTATCTACATTTTTCCGCGACATAATAATAAATTTTAATTTAATTACTTCAGATTAATTAATTAGACATAATTATTCATATTAAAAATATTAATATTATTCTAAAAACTGGAGATAATAAATAAAACAAATCTTATTTCTTATAATAACATTTTATAGTTGAAAAAACCATTAAAACCAATTCTTAGTTAAATAAATAATTTTAAAATGCGATGTAAAATTAAAACATTTTAAGGGGATACTTAAAATTGCATGCTTTCAAAGAATTGACAGCTAAATATTAATGAATTTTACAACCCAATAGTTAAACTACTTTGTTAATAATTAACTTTTTATGTGGAGGATTGAAAATTTTAGTTGAAAAATCATCTCCTTTGTTCAAAAACGTATTTTTTGTAGAAAATTAATATTTTAATCTGAAACTTCAACCGTTGCATTCTTGTTTGAAAATTTATATTTTCAAGCATCACATTCTTATTGACAATTCGGTCAAAATTCATGTATTCTGTCACTTGACATATTTTGTAGAAAATTCATTTATGTCGTTAAAAATTCGCCTCTTTGTAGGAATTTAAACTTTTTCGCTGAAACTACCACATTTAAATTTCCGAGAGACAAATTTGCTACAAAATTCAACAGTTGAATTAACAACAGAGGAATTTTCTACAAGAATTCAACAGTGGAATTTTCAACAGTCTAGTTTTCTAAAAAAATTAACAGTTGAATTGTCAACAGACGAATTGTCTAGAAAACAAACTGTTGCATTTCAAGGGGCTTAATTCTGTCGATTTAAGGACCATAAGAAAGAATAAATCCCTTTTCTTCGTAATCGGATAGCAAGTTGAAGTCGCCGTGGACAGAGAACGGACTGCAGGTAGAGAATAATAGCAAATTGCATAAAAGATTTTAAAATGGGGATTTTATCTTTAGAATTTTCTCTACAATATTTCAAGTACCTAACTGAAAACTAATCTCTATAATGGTACTATAAAATTTTATAATATAAGAATTTTCAAATATTTCCGGAGAAGATTGTAGAAGAGCTTCGTGAATTTTAAATACGATTCTTTCTTCAAGACATTGCTAACAACGAACTGCGACGGTACTGTAAACCAATTTTCATAATGGCATCATAGAATGGTATGTATGTATAATTTAGAGGATTTCCAGATATTATTGCAGTGTTAGAAGATCGTATATATCATACGTCAATTTTAATACAAGCTGATTCTGGTACGGAAACTCATGAGGAAATAATTTAACCGAATGGTCGGGTCCTAAGGGTATTTATTCATAATGTGAATAGTGAGAGGTGGAGATAGGGGCAATTCTCTCCACCACTGGCGCTTTTAGCATCACAACGACCTTCGAATCGGCTATTCTCCAACGAGGACTCGGCGAGTCATGTACTCTAATCAACCGAGTAATTGTACATCCGTCGGATCTCTTTCGAAAATACTCAGTTCTGGTTCAATTGAATCAGCTCTTTCCTTTTCTGATTAAATGTCGAGCCTAAACTTTTCAGATGTGCAAAATTGACCAAATAGACTAACATTATAAAATTCAAAACTAAACTAGCGCGAAACCAAAAAGCTTGTTTTACGGATTGTCTGAGCTACGAGGATTCTTATAAATAACTTATAAAGCTATAAACAATTTTTCAATTACTACGTTAAATGGTCAGACCACACTCCCGAAAAAATATTCCTGTTTTTTGCGCTAATTTTCGGCAATCATGCTTGCAAAAAAATGCAGAGAAATTTTCCATTTTAACCCGTTGTGGTCACATCTCTGAGAAATAACGGGACTTCACAGGGGGTCCATTGGATCCCGACGTAAAAAGACTGTTGCCAGTTCCCTCTTTTTGACGTATGGACGTGAACCTTGCGCGACACTTTAGTTTAAGGTATCTTATTTGCAATCCAATAGTTTTTTATTCTTTATTTAAAATTCTCCATGTTAAAAAAACGTGAGGAAAAAATTTCAAAATTGGAATTGTTTCATTAAAAAATGCATAAAAAATTAAATTTTTTATATAAAGCAAAAAAGCGTACAGCGTTGTAGTCTCAAAATAGTACACTTTTTAGAAAACATTATTTTCATAGCGAGCTTTGAAAAAACTATATTTATTTTCAAGATTAAAGTGAAACTTTTAAATAAAGTTTGTAAAATGAATGAGATACGTTCGAGCATGAAAAATAAAGTGACCAAATTGTTTCTTTTTGAAAATTTTATTCATTTCATGTATAATTATAATAAAAAAGTAAAAAAATCCTATTAAAGGTATAGAAATATTTTTTAATCGTCTTCGAGACCGCAATCAGTTCAAATTGGCATGCGATACTCATCGCACATAGGTCAAAGACAAAACGTGCATTGGGTTTTTGTTTTTTTATCCTTCTTCCTGTTGCAGAGAAGACACTTTTTTGTCGGCAATTAAATATAGGTGCACATGCTCTTTTATTTACATTTCAAAATACACTTTCATACAAAAAAAATGAATTTTTTAAATGAACTTTTTTACCCATTTTTGCGCTATGGTTACACGGGGTCTTCTGGACCCCGAAAAAAACTTCCGGACTATTCGGTGGCTACAGGCAGATCGTATCCACGCCGACCTTCAAACCCCCTCGAAACTTGTAGAACCTTCAAACAACAACAGATGTCACCATATGTTCAATTTTGAAATGCCAGTTTGATAGGACTTAGCCGTAAAGTTTGCGTGGGGTCCTTTAGACCTCCGATTACCACAACGGGTTTAATCTGTAAATCTCCTCAATTTAAAGCATGTCATTGAAATGATCAGTTTTTCCGTTATATTGCTTTGAGTATTTTGAGGCCGAGTCTAAACTTCCCGACATTCAGTATATTTATTTACGCTTATATGTACTACGTTTAATTCTAAAGGTACTGTACCAATAAGGGAAAGGGGAGCTAGAAAATGAAAGGGGGCGTGGCTTGAGGCCAGACTTATAGAGCCTACATATCGTTAAACACAAAAACAAATAAATAAATTGGTTTTCTGAAGTTTGTGAGGATTTTCATGCAAAGAATATCTCCAGTTTACATTTTACTGTCACTAGATATGGTTGATACTCGTGAGAAGTATGCGGATCTTTCTTAAATAAAAGAGTGAATTTACCTGTTTTTTTTATTATATATATATATATATATATATATATATATATATAATTTACAACAGGTAAAACAATCACCGCAGG
>JAWWLR010000002.1:59627148-59640819 GCA_035041075.1 Acraspis erinacei
ACCCCCATAGAAATAAAGTAAGTGTTTTCTCAATACTTTTTTACTCTGAACTTACCGTAATGAACGAGCAATCGTTGCTTTTTCTCATACTTCTGAAATATTTCAACTAAAATTCATAGGTCAATGTCATAAATTCATGATGTCACGAAAATCCACCCAGAATAAACAGCTTGGAATAATCAGCTGACGATTACGCTGCTTCAACGATTAGCTGTTACATTCTGTACCCCAGTTTTTTCTGTTAAGTCACAAGTTACTTTTAAATTATTTCATATCAATAATATCACGTATTCAAAAATGTAATATCTTCAAAATAATTTAAAGACCGAAAATAATGTTACAAATAAAAAATTATTTCTTTCTTTCTTATACTGATTTAAATAACAGATTCCTTGTAATGACATTAAAGTTTGTTTTGTTTAAAATCAGAATATTGATTTTAGTGTTCTCAACAAACTTTTTAACATTTTAGACCTAGCATGAAGGAAACGGAAATCCTCTAAAAAATAATTGTACTCGCCTTAGAGCAAACACATGTTTATGATCTATTTCTTAGACTCAGGTTATCTGCCCTTTTGCCGTTTTCTTTTTCGTAGTTGTATTTGCTCTAAGTCCTTTTCTTTTTCTTAAAAAAAAATTCACATCTGATTCTCATTTTTTTTAACACTTCTGCTGATCGTTTTAAATATTATACCATGCCCTTGTGGAAAAAATACACAAATCGGTAAATGACTGCACGTGACAAATAAATTCGCAACTGTAGGTAAGGAAGAAATGACTTTCCTAACTTTTGCGAAGTTTGCAAAATTCAAGATGAATTTATTTTAAAAAGTGGATACTGACAAATAAATTAATGCCTTGAAATTAAATTCAAAATTATTTGCAGGTTTTCCGAAGTTTCCAGGTCATATTTGCTCCCTAAATATAAAATTTAATGTCACACACATTTCATATATGTACAAAACACTATAAAATCCAGAAAGCTTAATGTGCGTTGAACAAGATTTCAAATTATTTTTATTATACGTTATTTAACTTAACTTTAAAAAAAAATTCAAATATTTTGTTGGTAACCATTTTTGGAATAGAGGATAAAGGAGACCAAAGGGACAAATGAAATGCGAAAAGAAAATATTCCCGTGTGGAAAAATGTCCTGGCAGTCTGGTTACAGGTCTGGCCCAGGTCTGGATTTATCTTGACTGTCAAGTCTGGAAGATCTGACCTGGCCCAGGTCTGACGCTAGTCTGGCCCAGGTCTGACCTTATCTAGACCGTCTAGTCTGGAAGGTCTTGTCTGGCCCAGGTTTGGCGCTGGTCAGCTAGCCATGAACGAAAAAATCTAAGTTCGATCAGTACCTTTTTTTGCTTATTTTGAAAAGGTTACAGGGTGTTGAAAATTATAGAAAATAAAAAATTCACACTATCAAAACAAGACATTTTTTTCTTTTTATCTTGACTGTCTGGTCTGGCGCAGGGTTGGTGCTGGTCAGTTAGCCAAGAACAAAAAAAGGTAAGTTCGATCAGTACCTTTTTTTGCGTATTACAAAAAAGTTACAGGGTGTTTAAAATGATAGAAAAAAAGAAATGCACACTATCGAAACAAGACATTTTTTTCTTATCCCCTTGACAGTCTGGTCTGGCAAAGGTTTGGCGCTGGTCAGTTAGCCAAGAAAAAAAATCCAAGTTCGATCAGTAAGTTTTTTTTTTTATATTTCTAAAAAGTTACAGGTGTCTATAATATATATTTTTCAAACTAAAGACGCTTATAGCGGGAAAAGCTTTTTTCCAAATCATTGAAAAAATAAAGTTTTTTCCCAAGCAATCAGAATTTATTGCTTGCCCCTCGGCGTGCAGACATCTTGCCAGTTGACGTCGCAAATTGAAGTACTAGTTACGTGTTGACGGTGACTTCTCTGACACTGCTATATTCTTTGATGATCAAGTGTCACAAACTGTCAAAAGTTTCTTGTTATTTTCGTAATAATATATTGATCAAACCAAGCTAGCGGTATAAGCGTAAGCATAACAAGTACCAAATCTTCATTCACTTATTAACTAAATGGTAAGTACAAACCTACTTTTTATCTATTATAAAAAAATAACTATGAGAATTGTTAATTGAAAACTATAATTCTATGAGTATCATGTGTTCAAATTTTTTTTTACTGACACGTAAACTAAGTGAAATACTAAACAATTGTGTTTATCCACTTTAAATGTTTTCAATATTCTTGAAATTTCTCCGATTTTATAATAAAGTAGTGAAATTATCGTCTTATGTTTCGGAGCATAACCTCAAACTATATGAACACAAATAACTTAATATAATAATAATAACAATAATATATTCTTCGTAGTTGATGTTGTGATTGGCTTTAGGATCCAGAAATAAGAAATGCTTGATTTGTCAAACAGACGTTTCGACCCAGGTGGGGGCCCTCATCAGTGTTTTATTCTAGAAAAGTGATTTTTACATGGAATAATGTGACATCTTTTTCGCAAGGTATGTTTGTAAGGGCTGTTGAAGTATTGTTTTCGTATGAATGAAATTATAATTTATAATTGACGTAACAAAATCTTGGATTTTTTTTCCAACTATCATATTTTTGGCCCAGCGTATATCTAAATTTTGCTAACAATTTTTGAGTCATTTTTTTGTGCTGGACAATTGTTGAATTGATAAAAAATTTTTAAAATGAAAGTAACGCGACTCTCATTTTTCAATAACTAAGCTCTTTGTTAGGGATCATTCACAAACTACGTGGCGCGTTTTTCTTTTGTTTAAATGAAGATGAGAATATTATTTCCGTGAAATAAAAAAGGATACAACTATATAAACAAATGATAAACGCATCACGTAGTTTCTGAACGATCCCTTACACATATTAGTAGATTTTGCGCGAAGTGACATAATCAAATTATTGTCCCACAGAGAGATGGGTTCGGAATTTTTAACAAATAATTTTTATAAAATCTACATTTATCAAATTTCGATTCTCATCAATATATTAACCAGATTTTTTTGTCTGAGATGTACATTAACAGATAATATTATCACGAAGCACCTATTCTTTATGCCTTTTTTTTTAACAACAAACTCGGGTTGCAGGGGGGGGTATTTTATAAAAATTATAAAATTATTGACCGCAGACTAACCTTGTATAAGATGGAGAGTTACATTTGATTAAATATTGTCTCTTCTTCACTGTCACTCACAAAGTTGTTCATTTGTGGAAAGTCTATTTGAGACTGAGGTTTTTTTTCCTTTTTTTCCGGGGTCACCAAGAGTGCGGGTGGTACATGTATTAGTGCATCATGTGTTAATGTGTGTGACTTTTCTCTTGCATTTTCAAGGGCTTTACGGACGTTGGGAGAAATATGAAACGCGACTGTGTTACAGTGGAGCTTCGTTATTCCAAGAAAAGACATCAAATATTCTATTAGGTATTTAACTGTTGCTGTGTAAGTCTAAGAACCACCTAACGATGCTGGTGAT
Source organism: Acraspis erinacei (assembly GCA_035041075.1). NCBI lineage: Eukaryota > Metazoa > Arthropoda > Insecta > Hymenoptera > Cynipidae > Acraspis > Acraspis erinacei. The sequence continues at coordinate 59,630,645 of JAWWLR010000002.1, forward strand.
ACTTTGAGCTGTGGAGAAATTTTTTTATTTTTTTTTTTATTTTCCTACATTCATTTTTGTGACTATTATTATTAATTGTTCTGGAGAAGTGGCAAATAGAAAACTGAAAGGTTCTGGATATCTGTCCTCAGGTTAACCGCGTTTTTGTGGCTAGCTATGTGGGTCATTTCTAACATAATTCTTTTTTTGTAGCAATTCGATTTTTCCAAGATTTTAATTTTACTGAGACCAAATTTGTGGTCCTCAGTCCAAGCGTGTTTAGTCATGGCTGTCCATGAGCTGGGTTTCTTGTAAACGTCATTTTTGTGTTCTTTGATTCTAGTTTTTAAATGGCGTTTGGTGGTGCCAATATATGGAGATTCGCAGTCGATACAGGGAATTGAATAAACTACGTCAAAGTTTTCCTCTAATGGTATCTTATCTCTTGTAGATTTAAATAATGAAGCAAGATCGTTAGTATTTTTAAACGCGGGGATTATATTAAAGGGTCTGAGGATACCGGTTAACTTTTCCGAGAGGCCTTGCACATAAGCAAATATCTTCCATGTGTTGCGGTCACTTGGTTATTGGGCGTTATATTGTTGTTCGCTGGGTGTGTTTGTGCGCATTTCTTATTTCAGGCTCCTAAAGCCAATCACAACATCAACTACGAAGAATATATTAATCTAAAGGATCAATATAAACCCCCAAATTAATTAATAACAATAATAAATAACCTTTTTTAATATCAGTGTACATAGTTTTAATAATACGGAATATTTTTGTCAGCTTTCAAATGGGAGACCAGGAGGATACACGGAAACGTCAACTTCGATTCGCGACTAACTTAAGAGTTAGACAATTTCGAGAAATAAAACGAGCTCGACATGAAGCTCGGCAGGGAGTACAAGATTTATCGGATAATTCCTCAACTGAAAATGAAAAAGGTATGTAGAATAGTATTATAACATATAGGGTCGCGTTACTTTGATATCGAGCATTATTTAATTATTTGAATTGAAAATTATTAATGAGCGATGAAAAATCAGACTCGGAGTAAGTGTGATAACTACTTTTTGTTGCCTTTATCCATTACAAAATACCAAAATGTGTTAGAAGTTGGAGGTTTGTTGGATAAAAATACATAATTTTTTTAACTATCACTGAAACTTTTATTTCAGATTCAAATTTATTTTCTAAATTCACAATAATATTTTTATTTTGAAACAAACCGAAGGTGACCAAAGTAGCGATCGAATCCTTGATTACTCTATAATATTGTAAATGTTAAAATATATTAACTTAGAAATATTTATTCCAGGTGAACCAGGTACTTATGATACTGGAAACGATGTCTCTGATGATCACCAAATTGCCGATAGGAATCGCAGCACAAGTTTGTTATCGACTGCAAATGCAAGCGTGCAAAACGATTTCTCTACTTCTAATGCTAGTGATGATGAAGTTGAAGAGAATAGCTTCGCGAGTTCACCTACTACAAATACTTCGAATGTTGCAAATGCTTCTAATGAAGACAATTGGTATACTTCATCATCTTCCAATCTAGACGCTAGCGGAGGTAGCGGGACACCAAGCACGGTAAATTCAGTTTGGAGCGAAGAAGATAGTAACAGTCAAGTTTCTGACGTCATAATGATAAGAGAAATCGAACAACTGCGCGAGTGGGCCATTGAATCTAGAATTGAGCAGAATCACCTTAACAAGCTTTTGAAAATCTTGAGACGTAGATTGTTGCCAGATCTGCCCAAATCCTCAAAAACGTTTCTGAAAACGTCAAGTGTAAAATACACAGTACTTGAGATGGAAGACGCCCATGGAGATGTGGGGGAGTTCGTTTATTTTGGATTAAAAAAAAATTTAGAAAGATTCGTGGATGCTGAAACTCACACAAGCGATCTTATTGAATTAATAATTGATGTTGATGGCATGCCTGCGACACAATCTGGGGTAAAACAGATGTGGGTAACGGCATGTAAAATCCACTACGATACTGATATCTATCAGCCATTCCCAGTTGGGATATTTTATGGACGCACGAAACCTGTGAGTGCTGACATATATTTGGAACAGTTCATTGAAGAACTCAACGAATTATTGTCAGATGGTATTGAAATTTCAGGAAAGCATTTTAATGTGAGGCTCAAATGCTTTGTATGCGATACACCGGCCAGGGCATTTTTGAAATGCACAGTGGGCCACGTTGCAAGATACGCGTGTGAAAGGTGTACCGTACAAGGTTCGAAGAAAAATGCAAAAAGCACTGTTTACCCTTCCGCAAATGCTCCAGAAAGGACAGACGAATCTTTTCGGAACATGCGTCAACGTGAACATCATCATCAGCCATCACCTATACTGCGCATTCAGCCTGAAATAAATGTAATATTTTCTTTTCTGCTAGATTTCATGCATTTGTGCTTTCTCGGTGTAATGAAGAAATTAATTGAATGGTGGACGACCGGCGATTTAACAATACGCCTGGGACACAGAATGAGGCAGGAGCTTTCGAATAGAATGGAGGATTTAAAACAACATGTACCTACTGAGTTCCAGCGAAAAACACGATCGATTCTGCATTGGGCGAAGTGGAAAGCTACTGAATTCCGCTTCTTCTTATTTAATTGCGGACCAGTCGTATTAAAAAACATACTACCAAAACGCTTATACAAACACTTCTTGCTGTTCCACGTCGCTTCTAGAATTTTGTGCTGCGACAGATTATGCCATGAATTTCGAGACATCGCAAAACAATATCTACGAATTTTCTTTGTTACTCTTCCTGGTTTCTATGGGAGGAGCTCTCAAGTCTTGAATTTTCATCACCTGATCCATGTGGCTGATGATGTTCGAGAAATGGGCTGTTGTTTGAGTAAACTTACAGCTTTTCCATTCGAAAGCTTATTAGGTAAAATGAAAAGAAAAATACGTACTGCAGCTCGGCCGTTGGCTCAATTGTGTAGAAGGTTATTCGAAGAATACATGATAAAGCCAAGAAAAGCTAAAATTCCACCCAACACAGAAATTTTACAATCTAATGGAGAAGAACACTTACAAGTGAAACACAAGCAGATCATCATCTCCACTAAAATGCCCGATAATATTGTCATTTTAAAAAATGGAAAAATTTTGAAAGTGGAAAGGATGTTTGGGCCCGTCTGATCAATAACTATAGAAGGCAAAATTTGGAAAACACAAAACTCAATTTTTACTTATCCGTTTCCTTCTAGCGAAATTGATATGTGGGAACTTTGTCGAGAACCCTCAATTAATACGAAAACGTTATCCATCGATTCAATTGATAGAAAAATGGTTCTTGTGCCCATGTCTGTCAAAATGAACGAGAGGAAACGGTTTTACGTTGTGCCTCTTCTTCATTCGTGAAATAATAGATATGCATTTAATAAAAGAATTTTCTGTGCTATTTCTTTAATGCAAAAATTAGTCTCCAGAAAAATGTAAAAAATAAATATACATAACTTTTCGAATAAAGAGTTGCTAAAACATACACTTATGCTGAAAAAAATAAGAAAAATAAATTTTCTAAAAAAAGGAAATTAGCTATACTTTAAATTATAATACTTTTAATTCAATATATCCTTGGGTATCTAATAAATAATGGTAAGCATCTACTGAATTATAATTTGTTTATAGCTAATTTTAATCCTACCAAAAACATGTACGATCTCGAAACTTTGTCAAGTAAAAGTTTATTTCGAAAATTAAATGAATTTATGAAATGAAACTTGGCGAAGGCATTAGAAACTATAATTATGTTTGAAGAATAAGACATTAGAAGTAATAGGAATTCAATTATAATCATTAATTCTTCAAATCTGAATTTAGACAGTTGATTTTCAAAAAAATTCTTGAAACAAATTGAAAAAATACAAATTTTAATTTTAAAAACTTTGCGGGATTGAAAGTTTTTCTTTCCTCCAAAGACATAGCCAAGGTTCATTGGCGATTATCCTCTTTTATTAAAACAATCAATTCCGTTAACATTTTTATTAAAAAATTAAGTTTCTAAATTCAATTTTGTAGAATGGATTTTTATAATTAAATGCTTGACATTGTCACAGTCATACGCTTTAATATAACTTTTGTTTCTATAAATATTTGGCCAACTGAATTCTTTTTATTGTACAAATAAACTTGTGCTTGATCTAGTTGTTGCACCGTAGATATTTTCGGTTAGATTCCAGTACTTTGTGGAGTTGCATTAACATAATATAAGTTTTTTTTGTTGAGATTTTACTTTTTAACTGCAGAAAAGAAATTTTACTACATATGATTAACTCAAACATATATTTAGTATGAATATTATAACTATTAGCATATCATTAATTTAAATAAATCAACTTTCATCATTTTTGTATTTATAATATCCTAAAATCTATACAATTTTCAAAGCAATAAGTTAATTAACAATCCTATGGCATGCTACTCGAAAGAAAATATCGATGCTGAAGGTGTTGAAGAAAGCGGTCCCTTCGATCCTTATATTTTCCTATCCTTCAACTGAAAATTATTGAAATATATTTCACGTTGTAATACTAATATAAGCTGCCACTAAATTCCCCAATTGAATGCTATTTATTATAAATCATAAATAGCTTCAAAATTACTTTATACGCACTGTATACGTTTTCGAATGAGCGTAATTTCGCGCGTTTAATAAGTGATCGCTGATTCTGAAAGGCTAGATGATTAGAACCAATGAGACTCAATCGGTCTTTTCTTTTTGAATATAGCGGGAATCTGTGCTCCAATCGTATTTCACGACTGAGAAGCCATACTTGTTTTCGACCTCGGAATTATAGTCTTGCTTTCGCATTGGGTGCTTAGTCTCAATGCTCGTGACCGATTAGTTGATGCAACAGAAATCAGCCAATCGGGAACAGAGGATATCAATTCTGTGCAGAAAAACTCGTACAGTCACGTGACTTGTACATTTTGGAGGAGAACGCGTCTAGACTCGAATGTTCGGTGTGTTTGTCTTCGGAATTTCTAAGTGCATTTTCGTTTGGTTTTACATCCTTCATGGAGTCAATATAACAAGGTTAATAAACTCGACTACGCTCAAGAATGGACGGAAGAAAAGATACACAATCAGGTAATATTATCTCCTACTTTTTTAGATAATTTTAAACATATAAGCGACCTCAACGTGCGTCAAGAAAAAAATCACGAGTGCATGTTGATTCATTATTTACTATTTTAATTCAATTTTGGTTGTGTTTTTCTCTTTATATTACTATTCATGATTCCAATTACTGTTCAATAAAGGAGAATGAAATTAAAGTCGCGTCGATGCAATTTGAGGTTAAGTACAATTTTATACAATTTTTTGGGTAGGAAAACACACTCCTATATACGTTTTTCATTTTCATTGTTTTGCATTGCCTCTGTAGACTATGAAAAGAGGATTCGATTTATTAAAATGTGTTTATCGAAAGTCGTGACATTAATATTACAGTGTACATGTAACGTCACAAATTTTAGACAGAACATGTGCTCCTGAAATTAATAAACTTATTAAAATGATCAAAACCATTTTATTTTAAAAGTTATAAGATGTGTTACTTTAGGATGTGTTAAAATAAAAGTTTCTCAGTTATTGTAGGTTGAATATGGGACTTTTACACGTATAAATTACGTATCAACACCCACCCTCCTTCGTTTATTACCTCAGTATTGTCTGATACCCCCCCCCCCCCCGGAAAGTAATGTTGCCCAAAATTCTACCAAAACATAGGAAAGAGGGTGATTTATCATTAAAATGGAGTAATAATAGAGGAATAAATTTTTTCAAATAAAATTAATGTAAACAGCTTATTGCATTCAATATTAAACACTTTAACTTCCTAAGATTTCAAGTCGAACTATATATGGAATTTTGAACAAACAAAATTAATTTTCTACCAAATAGTTGAATTTTCTACTTTCAGCAAAAAAAAAAAACTTTCAACAATAAAGTTAAATTTGAAATCAAATAAGTGAATCTTAAAAAATACGAATTTTTAACAATTCAGTTCAACTTTCAACCAAGTTGTTGAATTTTTAACTGAAAAAGATGATTTTTCACGCAAATAATTGATTTTTCAACCAAAAAGATGAATTTATCAGCAAAAAGATTAATGTTCTTACAAAAAACACTTTTATATTGTTATTATAGTAAATTCCAAAATTCACTATAAAACAATTTTAAAATTGGTATCAATATTATTGTTACATACGTGTGTCGTATTAATTTTTTATGATTGAAACTGACTTCAAAGAATAAAAACATTAATACTGAATTTGAGATCACAAATTATAGGCCCAGTTAATCCAAAAGTCTCCACGGACAAGAATGTATCGAGAAGAGTTGATGGTAAAGCATTTTGTTTATTTATATTATGTGGTATACAATTGATATCAAAATTATTTTAAAATTTACTTATATTCTATGTTGCAGCCTCGCCTGGCACAGATAAAACTTTGCACGAGAGAAGAAGTAAGGAAAATTATTCTAAATCAGGAAAAAATAACTTTTCTGATATTGACCGGCACGTTTTTAATTCCGAGGTGTCTAAAGAGGAACAAGGTAAATGAAACGTGTTGATATTTTTAGTAAATAGGGTTATAGTTATAAACTAGCCATTAAATTGATTGCTTTTATTGATGGCAGCATATTTCCCAAGCAAATTTTTATTTTTTACTGATTATATTAAACACGTATTTTATATATTTTTCTAGAAAATCCTGTTTTGCTATTTAAGCGTATCCTCAAAGCAATTTACAGCCTACGTATCGAGCAAAAGGAGCTTAGGAAACAAATATCACGTCTGGGCACTGGAAATCCAAGTTCTACAAATTTGATAGGATGTCTAGCCGAAGACTTGGCTGAAAAATATGATTTGGAGTTGCCAGTAAAGACTTCACAGGAATTTAAAAAAATGGACGATATGATCCTCAATGACAAAACATTCCGCAAAGAATTTGTACGTACAAAATATCGTGTCCTTTTATTATTATTGACCTGTAAAAATATATATTGTAAAATTCTTTTTGCTTCGAAATATTAATCAATTTAGATAAAATCCCTAATATTTCTCAAAGTTCCGTCCTATCTTAAGTTCTTTCGAATTTTTCTAAATTATTTTTGCTCCAAATTCAATCCTGTATATTTGAAAGAAAAGACACATTAATTTTATTTATCAATAGACTAGATATTGAATTCAATATTTTCAAACAATATTATATAAATTTTTTTATTAAGTAAAAATTCATCATTTAATTTTTTTCCTAACAGTTTAAATTGAATAAAACAATAATACATTGTATGTTCGGCTTTTTTTTACAGAAGGAAGCTTTGTTGCAATTAGTTGATAGAGAGAATCTTGGAAGATCATTAAAAAATATGCTTCACAAATACATTGCCCGAGATGTAATTTTAGGATATACAGCTCAAAAGAAAATGAACAATAAATTGATTTTTAAAGACACCGAGTTCTGCAAAGTCATGAAAGGTAACAAATATTTTTTCTATATATCATAAAGCGCAATTTCCCCGTTGATTCAAATTTTACTCAAACCCTATTTAAAGATGGTTTTAAAAATGTTTTTGGGCGCGAAGTCTTTTAGATTATTATAAGCTTCAAACTTCATTTCAGCCATTTTGTTCTCCAAGTACAATACAAAGATTGATATTGGGCTTACGGAGAAGAAGTTTTATCAAAGTCTAGGAGATACAATCTCGAACGCAGTTGATTGGGACGGGTTTCGAGCCTTGAGGAAAGCTAAGGAAAAAAAGCAGGAAGTGAAACTAAGGAAATTTGACTTCGTAATTTATCTTTTCTGTACCACTCAACGTGGTGAATATTTTGTTAATTTTAACACTTAATAATAAAAAGATGGTCCAAAAAAACGCTCAATCGGGTTGCAACAATAAACCCCATCCCTACCCTTCTGATTTTAGAAGAAAAATATAGTATTCAGCACTTGTGGAAGGACATAATTAGATCCAAGTGGGATCTATTTACCTGTTTGGATCCTAGTGGCAGACCAGCCAATAACCAGTGGCTGACCAGCCAATAACTCGCGGCTGACCAGCCAATAACTCGCGGCTGAACAGCCCATAACTAGCGGCTGACCAGCCCATACCTAGCGGCTGACCAGCCCATACCTAGCGGCTAGCCAGACGGTCTGGCCTGGGGCTAGCCAGAAAAAACGTTACACTTTTGGCCAGGCCCAGGCCAGACCGTCTGGCCAGCGACAGGACTGGAAACCAGATGGTCAGGTCTGGGCCAGGCCAGCGCCAGAACATTTTTCCACACGGGTTTTATTTAATACTGTCTTGAAGTTATTATAAGAGAAATATAAAAACGTATTTTAACTTATCATGTTTTATTTGATTACTCTCCTGAGTAATTCTAATTGTGGACATATTGGAAAGGTTTCAAAAGATTCTCCGATTTCGCAAATTCTTGTTGTTAAAAGATGAGATATCGCGACAAATTTTTCTGATTATTTGGTCATATACTTCTTTAGCCTTTATTGTGAAACGTGCTACAAAAAGTTCACAGCCAACTGCAAAACTGATAGTCGATAAAAACGACCCACAAACGGGAAATTCCCGTCAATTCGAGAATGACGCCAGTGCGTTTCCAATTACTCTCAGCGGATTAATCTCCCGATCGTACTGGCCTCTGTTTTCCTGGTGACAAGCGGATATGAGGGCATTCGATCACTCGAAATGTCTTTCGATGTCCAAAGAACAATAGCGTCGACAAAAAGTGACATGTCTCCTGATCTATTGATGGTTGCGCACGTGAAAAGCTCATAAATTCGCCGTGATTGCGGTAAAGGAGAATATTATTCATGAAAATAGGAGTTAGATAAGAGTACAGTTAGTCAGAAAATTAAATATAACAAATTTAAATTAGTGGATTCTATTGTGCATACAAGTTTGGCCCAAGAATAAGATTTTAGTTATGTTTTCACTGTATATAAAAAATCTCTAATTATTGCACAATAAACAATTTTGAATAAGGAAAGCTGTAATTTCTGGGGATCCATTATGATATGATACATATTACTTAATAAAATGTGACAACGATCGGATTGACGATTAAAATTGAAATAGTTATTAACAAAAGAGTACCAAATTATAATAAAATAGAGTTAGATTAGAACTATTATTTTCTGTAGAATGTGAATCTAACTACGCACACGTACATATAGCAAGTAAATACATTAATACGCAAACTAATAAATCATTATATCTTAAGGACTAAAGTGTCACCAGTGAGTAATTTCGAGGGTGGGATTTGAAGTATTATATAAGTAACCAAAAAGGAGTTTTCTAATGTGAAAATGTGAAGGTGCATTTCTTATTGTTATAGATAGTTTGTTCCAAAGACGAGAACCACGAATAATAAATGACCTTTGCATTTTGCAAGTACGGTGTGTCTGAATTTTTAGAACTTTTTTCCTTTCACGTAATTTGGAATGTGTCGGTTGATCTGCGTCAATAAAGTGGAAAAGGTTAAGAAGGTAATGAGGAGCTTCATTGTTGAAAATACTATACAGCAGGCTCCGCATTAAAGATTGTCTTCTTTTGGCAACGTTAAGAAGTCCTGCTTTTCCTCTATATTGGGTAATATGTTCACTTTTGGGGAGGTTATAGATGAACCGAATGCAAGCATTAAGCGTGCGCTCGAGCTTAGTATTTAGCTCATCAGTAATATCATCATATACCAATCTTTCAGTGAATTCAGTGATTCAGAATTCAGTGATTTTAAAGCTTTCAAAAGATTTCAAAGATTTTCAGAAAGGTTATCGTAAACCAGATTTCTAAGATTTCAACAGATTTTGCACAGATTAAAAACATTTTAATGATTTCAAATGAGCACAAAAGATTTCAAAATACGTAAGATTTCATAAATATTTCAAAGACGTTAAACTATAAAATCAGGTTTTAATAAATTTCAGAAGATTTCAAAGGTTTCAATGATTTCAAACTAACACAAAAGATTTCACAAACAAATATTAAAGAAAGCATTCACAAATATTTTAAATATTTCATAAAAATTTCACGAAGATTTCAACTATTATAATTATTTCAAGGATTTCAAATATTTTACAAAATATTAGAAAGATTCCAAAAGATTTCATAGAAATTTCAAGATTTCACA
>JAWWLR010000002.1:59640919-59661164 GCA_035041075.1 Acraspis erinacei
TAACTGTGTATCGAAATCGAGAGGAAAACTTTCGTAAATATTTTGAAAAAGATACAAATCTAGTTTACTGCAAAAATGTAAAGGACTTATCGATGAGCCTAAACCAAAAATATATCAACCTGAGAAATGGAGGTTGATCACTGATTCATCAAAGCTCAGCCTAAAGGCAGTCCTTCTTCACAATACAAACAAATACGGTCCTGTACCGTTAGCACATTCAACTGTGCTAAAAGAAAACTATTCAAACTTTGAAATCGTTTTGAAAAAAATTAAGTATGAAGAACATCAGTGGCGATTATGTGGAGATTTCAAAATTCTCTCTATGATACTTGGACAACAATCTGGATTCACCAAGTATCCATGTTACCTGTGTATGTTTGATAGCAGGGATAGAAAAAATCACTATGCAAAAAAAGCTTGGCCATCAAGAACATCTTTTGAACATGGAAAGCAGAATATTATAAATGAATCACTAGTCAATCCATCCAAAATTTTAATACCTCCTCTGCATATCAAACTTGGTTTAATGAAACAATTTGTTAAATCTTTAAACAAGGAAGGGCAATGCTTCGAATATTTGGGCCAAGTTTTTAGTCACAAAAGGGATGCTAAATTAAATGACGGTATCTTTGATGGCCCTGAAATCCCCAGTTTATTTAGAGATGCAAAATTTGTCGAAACCATAAGTGATACCGAGAAAGCGGCATGGTTAAATTTCAAAAACGTGTCAACAAAATTTTTAGGTACTACAAAAGATGCGGGTTAGGAAATTTGGTAGCAGCAATGGTACGAGATTTTCAGAAATTAGGCTGTCTGATGAGCTTGAAACTCCATTTCCTTGGTTCGCATATCGATTCACCAAGACCTAAAAGAATTTGAACGTCGATTCCAAGGACGATGGGATGTAAATTTGTTGGCAGACTACTGCTGGATGACAAAAAGAGAAAAGAAAACATCGCGATAAAAACATTGCAGAAACCCTTTACACCGATCATTCGAAGAGAAGCGTGTGCGTAAAAGGAAACCAATTTAAAACCCTACATTTTAACAATGTTTTCATTATAAACCGAAAAAAACCATGTTCTTTGCATATTTTTTTTTAAAGTAACTGGGAAACCCCACAATCTGACCTCGAATTCGGATTCAGCGACGAAAAATACATAAGAATACACCTGTCTGGTGATCTGCTCAGGATACTTTTTTCTTTTTGTCGTCCTGTGTAATTTATCAATTGTTTGATAAATAATTTCTTTAACTTTAGGGCTCACGTGGTAGTATCGATGTTTTATGGAATTGTGACCCTGTACGTCAATTTTATGTTTTATTAAATGGGTTGACCTATGTTCTTTTCTCGAATGAATTTTAATTTATTTTCGAGAAGCTTTTCTTATTGTAATTGGTGGCTTTTATGAAGCTCAACATTATCTTCGCAGATTTCTGGCGAACAATTGACTTGTTCGTCAATTTTTCCTAAATTATCCACATTATTGTTCAATTTAATCGCTTTATTTTTAAAACTAACCCATTGATTTCGTTCATTAATTTCCGATATCTCATTATCTTTTTGAGATTCCATTTTTGATTTTTCCAGATTGTTAACTTTGTTATTTTCCAAAGTTTACAATCGCTATCTTCATATTCGTTTTCATATTCGTTATTATAATACATTTTTCCTGAATTATTTTTTTGATCTTTTTCCTAATTCTAGGTTTGCCTAAATTAATTGAGTCTTTCGTGCTTGAGTCACCGCTAGTGTCGTGTGTGGGGATGCTCTCTAGGAGTTGGAATTTTTTTGCTTGTGAGGATGCTTATTAGGGTAGGGATATCCTTAGTAGGATTTGTTGCATGAATTTGGACTGTTTTGTTTTTTTGGCGTTGGTTGGGATTAATAGTTAGTAGGGGAGTTTCGCTATCTAATGTTGGACTACTTTTGTTACTTTTTCTAGTACTTTTGAGGTTAATACTACCACCGAATTTTTATTTTTTATCAGTCTTATTTTCTTCTTTTTCCCTTAATGGTTTATTCCTAATAATTATTCTTTTAATTCACTTATTTTTTCTACAATAATGTCAGGTTTAATTTCAGTTCTAGCCTCAGTTATCGGGATGGATGTTGTGTGTGGATAAGCTTCCATAGGGTAGCGGGGCTCCCTGGTAACCACCAAGTTTCTGAGTCATGGCTTAGTGACATCCGTAGGGCTTATAGCATATATGTGCCTAAGATGCCCATGGATTTTAATTCTTAGGCTAACCTGAACATTAAATGCTTTGTGCGTTTACCGATTACAATTGAGATTACTACTCATCCAATTATATCGACTGTTTCGCCGCGCGCAACCATCAATTTTCGTGATACGGGTTTAAAAATGGAATAATTGGAATTCTGGTTTTTGCCAATAATTCCTTGCCAGCGTACGAATGTGTGGCACGTGTTTCCACTAAAATCCGAAACAAGTTATTTTAGAATTTTGTCATCTGGCGTTTCGGTATTAGGTGGTACTTTATTTGGTCCTGATATCCGCTCTTCCAGTCATCCTGGTTTTACGCGTAATATGGATATTATCATTAAAATGGTCCGCTAATACACAATTATAACAATTACTATTATTTTTTAGCATTTGTGCGCGAATTTAGATTCTGATTTTTTTGGAATTTTCTTTATTACCATTATTATTATTATTTTTGATATTGATCTGAAAAAGGTAGGGATAGAAATCCAAAGATTGAGAATGGAAATCGATTTTTGTATTGTTTTGTTTGATGTTGAGCCGACAGAACGCGAACAGAGCGAGAGCAAAAGCGAACAAAAAACTAGACCACAAGATATGTCGACGTGGGGACAAGCGAGTTCTGACTGACAAAGAGCGCCGTCGCTCAGGGTTTCGGGACCACTCGGGTAATTCCGCCTCATTTCGGTTACGGGCCGGCAACCTTTACTTTTACTGTTTCACAAGAATAATTAATTATTTAAACAATTTTCATAAACAAGTTCAGAATTTATTTGTATTTTGTATTTGTATTTATTGACGAAAAGTTCCTAGGGCTAGGTAGCCCTATAAGGAACATATGGTACCTATTACTTAAGAAAATGTGACAACGATCGGATTGAAGATTAAAATTAAAATAGTTATTATCAAAAGAGTACTAAATTATAATTAAATAGAGTTAGATTCTATCTATTATTTCCTGTAGAATGTGAATATATCTACGCACACGTACATATAGTGAGTAAATACATTAATACGCAAACTAATAAATCTTTATATCTTAAGGACTAAAGTGTCACCAATGAGTCATTTCGAGGGTGGGATTTGAAGTATTATATAAGTAACCAAAAAAGAGTTTTCTAATGTGAAAATGTGAAGGTGCATTTCTTATTGTTTTAGGTAGTTTGTTTCAAAGACGAGAACCGCGAATAATAAATGACCTTTGCATTTTGCAAGTACGGTGTGTCTGCATTTTTAGTACTCTTTTCCTTTCACGTAGTCGGTTGATCTGTGTCAATAAAATGGAAAAGGTTAAGAAGGTAATGAGGAGCTTCATTGTTGAAAATACTATACAGCAGGCTGCCCATAAAAAATTGTCTTCTTTTGGCAACGTTAAGAAGTCCTGCTTTTTCTCTATATTGGGTAATAAACTGTTTGATGATCTGATTCAATGAAATAATCATAATCTTCATCTGAATCATTCATCCTTAAATGAGAATAGCTATCCGGAATACATTAACAGTGAACGATTTTATATTGTATTTTACAATATAAAAAACCGTCGGTCGAAATGATCAACGCGCGCGTACTCGCCAGTTATTTCTACAAAATGAATACCATCGATTCCATAGAATTTACATCAATGTATTATGATTTTGTTTATCCATTTACGAGATTTACAATCTACACCACGTGAATGGAAATAGTATCTTGTTTGCATGTAAATCAGTTTATAATTGACGTTTTAAAGTCTGCGAAAGCAGACGGAACTTCTTGCATACTTTATCGGAATTAGAGCACATTGTATTTGCTTATTTCAACTTCCATTGTACTTCCATAAATTCGGATGCTCCCAACGAAACCACTTTCATTATTTTCTGCTTTGAATGCCGCCAAGGAATTGTCTCGCAGTGATTATGTTACTGCCAATTATTGGTCAAACTAATATATTATTTGAGTAGAAGTCAATATCATATAGACATATCTACTCACTGAATATATTTCCTTCTTACATGAAGTAATATTAACAGAAGAGTGGCAGCTAGATATACGAAAGCCGAATGAATTAGAACTAATTTTCATGTTCCAAGTGAGTTAAAAAAAAGAAAATTATCTGATTTGAAAACGAAAATATTTTGAAAAACCGATGAAAGGTGTTCGATTAAGTTGTATAAGGAAATTGAATCAGCCCTTATTAATTTTAAATGAAAGCTACTTCAAGGGAACGCACTGAAACATAATTTATATTTATGTTCTACATCGAAATTATTAGTAGGACTATAAATTAAAATTGAATGGTTAGAGAGATTAATAGTGTCCTTAAATTTTGAGAAGTCACTTATGTCTATTTGTTTTGTACACAACTTTATAAAGAACAAATTAAAAAAAGTGAGTTCTTAAAATTCGTGAACACCTTTATTGCACGGTACCGGTCAATTGCGGAATAATTTAAATTCGCAATCATTGACATTCACTTACAATCGTTTTTAGTCGCATGCATTACTACTCTAACTAAATCTGTATCAGCGAAAAGTATACCGCTGATTTCAATCAGCGTATATGTGATTTCCTACCACCAAAATTAAGGTCCTTATCAGTGAAATTTAATCGAATCAACATCATGTAATCTATTGTATACGTATAATTAGCTGATAAACCAGCGCGCTGATTCTGATTTATAGAGCAATTTTCAGTGATGATTCTCACACACTAATACTGCAGGTTTTTATTATTAAGTGTTATTTATTACTTATTTAAATCAAGAATATTACGGATTCGTAATTCTATCAGGTACCTGAAATTAAAGTTGGGTCGTACTCAATTCTTTTAAAATTTATTTTTTACTGAAGCAGTGTTTTAATTTCAATAGTCAACTTGCATTCGATTTTATTATCTAAAAGAATGAACGGTGTGCTTGGTTAATATTAAAACATAGGCCTACCACCGATGGGATTTTTTCATAAATCTTTTCCACGATGTCTGACCAGTATTTAAAGTCAATATAAAAAAATAATCGGTAAATGGATTCGTGAGATAAATTGACCTTTTTATGCCCATGTGGCGGTTTTCAATCAGCCAGCATTTGCAATAAATACTAAAAGTTAGAAAAATTTTTTAATTTGTTTAATTTCAATTGATCTATCATGCAATTGCTTAATATTTCAACTGGAAATAACAGGTTATCGTGAGTCGATTCAGACCCAAGTTATCTTAAAACGCTCAAATTTCAACATAAACTTCTTCTAAAATTCCTGTATACTCTTGAACACTTCTCCTTTAAGGGCACATCATGAAGATTGCAAAAAGTGTTAAAAAATATTTTATTTTCAGTGATAAACACACCTAGGTCGCGAAAATACGCCATGCTTTAAGAGATGAAAAATCAATACATGCTTAAAGAAGAAAAATCTTTAGAAATACTCATAAACTCCATAAAAATTCCAAAGCGTAACTCGTCGCTCAAAAAGAGTTTGGACCTAAGTTGAAGTTATCGTAGGTCGTTTCCGAGCCAACCCGAACTTGACCTGCTCAATGTGAAGACCAAGCTGTCAGTGGGGAAACGCGATCCAGCACAGAGGATCCTCTATCCCTAAAGTTAGTTTAGGGTGGGAACAGGTATTTGCGGGGTAACGGATTCTGATTAATGAGACAAAAGAAAAATACCTCGGGTCCGACACAACCCTCGATAACCGGCACAGGTTAAAATGACAATATTGAGGAATAATTTCACTTTTTATAACTAGTTGTTTGATGATATCAACATATTACGTTTAAAAAAAGAAAAGTCAACTTTAATAATAATTAACTAATGCAATGTTTTCCATAATGTTTTTTCCAACATGAGGCAAATAAGTTTTGTTTTCTACAGCGATAAACCAGTGGACTCTGTTCATGTTAATTTATATATTAATATAATGGTTTCCACTTACTTTAATGACTATTTAATTCATTAGGGATAAGATTATTATTGAAGTGGATTTTTATTTTTCCATATGTAATATTTTGATATCCTTAATAAACTAACTTCTAAAAAAGGAAAATAGTACTCAAGCTTGTAATTTCAACAATAGATTTGATTTCGAGCTTTCTATTTTCAGTAGCAATATTTAGCAATCGCATAATAAATTAACTGAAATTAAACACATTTAAACATGTTTCAAACTTTTAATATTTATTACAAAGTCATAATGACCAGAAATTTGTCTCGCGCACAATTATTTTTATATATTGAAATTAAATATTCGTGAGCCATCCTAGAAAAGATTTATGAAAAACTCTCATCGGTGAAAGCACTTTTTTTTAAAGATATCCAAGCCCACCGTGATTCATACAGTGTTTAAAGCAGCGATTTGCAGCTGAATTGATTTCAAGTATTATTATTAATGAATCACGTATAAAAATCGTTAATCAAAAAATATTATATAGATAGCTGATCTAAACATGCTGGCACTCTAAATATGAAACAGGGATAATTTTGAGAGTGATTAGAAATATATTAATTATGTAACGGTTATAACCTTACAATCAAACATATTTTTAGGGCCTGTTTGATATGAAAAAAATTCAAATTAATAGCAGAGTTGGGATTTAAAGTACTCTGGTTGGTTTTTTATTTGGATTAAGGCTTATTTAATTTATCTGTATTGCATATGAAATCAATTTTTTACATGAGACTTCGATTGGCTATGACATTTGCAACTCGTAATTTCACATAGCTAATTGAAATATATGAGAATCCGTGACTTGAGGTTACAGTTGGCTGTTATAACATCTAAAATAACGAGGCTGGTACGAAGCCTGTTACGCTTGCTTCGGCTTAATGGTATAATAATAATATTAATAACAAGCCATTTTAATATGCATTCTGGTGCCGTCTTATGCAACTGAGAAAGACAACAGCTTAAAGCAAATTCAAAATTCACTTGAAGAATTCGTGCGAAAAGTGACAAATTTTTCAAATCGTTATAATTTATCTTTAGAATTAAAATAAATTATGATAAACAATCAAAGCAGTACAGATTATTCGTGAACCCTGTAATAACGTTAACATTGTAAACAAAAGCTTAGAATCAGATTTTATTTTTAATGAAATTGAGGATCATTTTCATTTGGTCAATTTTGTTAAATATCCTATTGATCCGCCATTTTTACTTTATGGTTTACACGCCAGACTAAAACCAAGCGTTTAAAACAAGGTAAGTAGTACAAGATTAGGTTAATCGATTTGGCAATTAAAAAAAATATGCCGATGACGAAAGCATTAATACATTTTGTTTAGAATTTCCACAACATGCAATGGATTTTTTGCCGTCTTCAATGATCGACGTTAAACAGATCGACCATCCATTTATGCAGCGCTTTAAAAATATTGTTGCCACTGTTGGATAATACGATAATGGGTGTTACGTTATATCATCAGTCACGAGCTTACAAAAGAATTATGGCGCGTCGCGCCGTTTGTGCGACAACGAATAGCTGTTGTTTCGCATTGTTAAAAATACTGTGCGTCACTTAGCAAATAGCATACCCATGGAAATTGTATGTGCTTAAGGTTAATGATTTTTAATTATTGTAATATTGAGTCTCATATGAAACTGTTTCTCTTAACGAGATTTATTAGGCCTCGGCTGCCTCTTTTGTTTACTAAATTCCGTAGCGGCGAAACTTGAAAAAACGAAAAAATAATTAAGAAATTTAGGAAGTCTGAAATACCTCATTGCACTTAAATTAAAATGCAGATAAGAGATTAGCAACTAGTTAAAGACCCAAAATCAAATTTTACAAGATACATAAAAGAAAATTTCAGTAGTTAGGCTTCGGAGTACAAAATTCTGATAAAAAACATTTTCCACTGCGACATCATTATTTTACATTTAAAAATTATACAGCTAATTTAACCCCAAAACGTTTACCCACAGCCTAATAAGATTGTTGTACGAACATTCACCTATTTGTTTTAGTATAAAAATTATCATACTTAATACACGTGAAATTTATTTCCAAAATGCTGTTTCATCTTCTAAAGACAGACCTTCAAATTAAAAGGTTTCAAAACTCAAACAAATTAAGAAGTATGTAAATTAAATTTGTTTCTTAAGTTATACATACATATTTTGTGTTATCTTGTAATATTTATGTTACAAGTGCAATCGAAAATGGGAAGAAAATTAAATTTGAAAATAGCAAATTTCGTTATGTATTAAAATAATTTTCAAGGAAGGTAATATCTTCACTTCATTAGAATATACTTTTATTCACGAATCGAATTTGACTTTACCCAATATGAGTGGGTAAATCAGAAAATTATTGATGATATATAAGTTTTAAAGTTATTAGGATAATCAATTTCGTCGGTTGGTAATTCGAAACATTTGTGTTATCGACCGCTTTGGGGTTACCACAGGATTTTGTACTATGTACCTTTAGAAATTTCGTTTACCGACTGTGTTATTATGTTTAGTGTAAATCTCTGGATTTCGAGGTCGCTGTTCTAATTGGTTCCAATCGCATGTCGAATTCAAATAAATTCAGTAATATAAACCAAATTTTGTTAATTTATTCTTTACTCTCTTATCTCAATACTCTAATTTTCAAACAGAAAGTAAAATCTATAATAGCCTACTTTTAAAATTAAAACCTAAACAATTAAACATTTTTGGATGCGATGTTGAATTATATTTACTTGAAAAGTCTCTTTATTTAAATGCGCTTAATAGTTCTGTTGTCCAAAACAAGAAAAGTGGTAACTACATTTTGGATGAGTCCCCTGTCAACCCAACCGCAAATTTGGTTATGCACATAAAGTGATTTGAAATTTTTATTTGTTTTTAGTGTTCAATGTGAAAGTGTAGATAGGATATCTGGCGTATATATTTTGCCTATCGTATGCGCATTCTGCAGTCAGTGATAATTTGATACATAAAAATGAGTTACGTAAAATTTAACTTTCCAAACAATAATTAAGTGGAAGCATGTTTTTTTTACATTTGCATCATTTATGATCGAGAAAGTATTAGAATAGTCTAAAATTTTAGATCTCAGTTTTTGAACGAAAAACAGTTTTTGGCGGAATTTCAATTTTTACCAATTCCTACAAAATTTCTTTAAGGTAGCTCAGAAAATAAATATACATTTAAAAACGACTGTCGAAAATCGAGTGCGAAGCGCGATAGCTCCAATGGGAATATTACGTCATGAAATAGAAAAATCAGAATATGGAGATGCATGCAAAACTGGGATCCAAAAGAGAGGATTTTGCTAAAGTTTCATTTTAGCATTCCGAGTGCACAGAATGAATATCCGATCGCGACGCGGTAGTTAACCAACTGTCAAGCGCGAAGCGTGAGAACCGACAGCCGTTCTCCCTAAGAGCACTCAAAATTGCGAGCGATAAAGATTATAAATTTTTGATTAGGGTAACAGCATCCAAAATTTTGGTACTACTTTCTTGTTTAGACAGCAGCTCATTGCAAAATCCTAAAATAAATATTTATACGAAATGCGGGAGATTCCGCACTTGCGTTGTTTAAAAAAAACATTGATATTAAAGATATATTTCATACTAGTATCGTATAAACTCTATTTTAAACAATTATTAAAATTCATAAGATATTAAAATACAAGATACTTAACAAGAAATAAATGCAGTTATCAGTAAATAGTATTTTTATTTTGAAATGTGTGTTTCAACTTCAAAGACGATTCTGAAATAGAATATAAACATTTCTTGCATATATTGTTGTTCTCTTATCGGACAAGGTGATGTACAACTTTTCGTCTGATATCATTTTTAAAACTTATTATCACTCCAGTAAAAAGGAGGTAATTATGGAAGGCGTGGATGTTGTGGAATCTGACTTTTTGGTTGTGGATTTATTTCTAATAAAGATGCAGGGCTCAGATTATGATTCACTGACATTCCTGGATGTACTGGCCTTGGATTTTTTGGTTGGGATGAAGATTCTTGTATTCTTGAACCAAGTGATTTTACAGATCTTTCTCCTCCAGATAATTCTGGCTTTTTTAAAGCTGGCGCAAGAAATCTCCGTTGTTCTTCTGAGCTTGAAGCTAATGGTTTTTTTATTCGAATTCCTATTCCTTCTAGAAATTTGTTTAGTCTTTCTGAACCTGTAGGAGAGTTGCCTGACTGCGAACTCAATTCTGTAAGAATCGTTTGAAATTGATAAGTTTACATTTTCTTGGACGACTAAATATACGAAATATACTATGTACTATCATATAATCCATTAATAATAAAATGTCCTTTTATAAAAAGGATAATTGTTGGCTCTTACCCACTAAGCTAATGGGTGGAATGAGATTCATTTTTTTAAAACCTCCTACAAGCTACCATCGACATCGTTACATGTATTGTAATAATTCATATGTTCATTATTACTAAAAAAATTGAGGTTTGATGTTATGTCATAGAATAGCGTAGTGAAATAGTTTATTTTTCGGTGAAATTACGAATGTCGTTTATAAAAGAAGTTATTAGCAATAATTGAGAGATTTCGTGGAATTTCCGAGATTTTCAAGTTTTTCAGGGGATTATAAAGAATTTGAGAGATTCTTGTGCATTTTGACGAATTGCCGTGAAATGTTCAGAGCTTGCGAAATTTTCAAGGGATTTCAAAGCATTTTAAGTAATTTGAAGTATTTTATCGTATTTAGTAGTCGATGGTGGCCCTCAGAATATTTGAAAAATTTGTTCCATGTTTTCAGGAAACATCTGCTTTCAAGTAATTTTAACGGACTTTGTAATGGGTTTATAAAGTAAAGAGGACCTAACCACTTTTTGGAGGAAATTTAAAGATATTAAAAGGGATTTTTAATGGACTTCAGTCATTATAAGGGATTCTTAAAAATTTTTTAGGTAGTAAAAATATTTGAAAGGCTAATATTTAAAGAGACAGAATCTTATAGTTAATAATTAAAAAAGCGAGTTTCATGTTTTGAACTGTCTAAAGGAACTAAAAAAACTGCGTAAACAATTCTCAAGAGCTCGCTCCATATTATTTTCACTGATTCGGACATGGAAAACGGCAAGAAAGTTCTACTTTATCTGTTTTCTTTAAAAATACAATGTAGATTTCTTATTTCCTCAGTCCACTATTGTGCGAGTGTTTCTCAATATTGTTGCATATACAAACAATTTAATTGATTTCCAAAGAAAAGGAGAAACTGTAAGTTAAACAAAACAGTGCTATGCACGCTCGGTCTTAATAGTAATTAAAGTGGACTGTACGAAAATGAGTATTTCCCTTACAATTCTTGGGCGTCGAGAATGGTTTTCAGAATATTTCAATGAATTTTGCAGGTTTTCAGTAAATATTCGTTTTCACGTAATTTCACAGGATTTCATAATGTCTTAGTGGATCTTAGATTAAAAAAATAATAATAACGAAATGGTGGGTTGCACAGAGTCGGGCTCAGGATTAACACTTTTACAAAACTACTGAAGGTTGTTGCCCTCCTCAGTATACAACTCAAACCAACCATAATTTTCTCCATTATAGCTCTGTCCCTATACTCCGTCACTATGACTGGTTCGATATTTAACAAGGTGTTAGACAAGGATACGTTATGTCGTATTGGCTGTTTATTAATATGTTCATAGGCAAGAGTATAAGAATAACTCTTCTAGACGAATAAGGTGTGGAAAGCGGGACAGTACAGGTGCGTGCGTTAGCTTTTGCAAATGATAAAATTTGTATGACAGAGTCCATGGAAGGTTTCTAGAGAATGTTGAACAAACTTCTAACTAGCATTAGGAACATGGGCATTCAAATTAATGTGAATAAAACAAAAATTATAGTTTTTGAAGGAAATTGTAAGAAAACAAAGAAATCGGTTGAGAGATAGCCAGGCGTATAAACGAGAATAGACACGTTATTGGCAGGTTATGATCCATTCCCATAAATTAAAATAGAACAAATAAAGCTAACATTACGCTATATATTTCTATAATGAAAAAATAGTTGGTTGGAACAACTAAGAAAATAGTAGGTCCAACTATTTTATTTTGTAATATATGCTGCTACTAAAGTGATTGGGGCTACTACTTTGGGGTTAGTACTTTCGATAGTAGATACTACTTTCAGGTAGGTGTGTTTACTACTTTCAATAGCAAACAGAACTACTCCAATTAGTATGTCTTACTATTAAATTAGTTATTTCACAAAAAATTATTTTATCTTACTACCTAAAGTAGTAATCCTTACTATTATATAATCTTACATAATATTACTATTCAACCTTATATTATCTTACTATTCATATAATTATATTCATCCGGCTGGAAGGCTGAATTGTCACGCTCATGTATTTATAGAATAATTCAAGCTAACCTCATCCAAAAAGAGATAAATGAGAAAACTACACATATATAAAGAATTCTTACTCAAAATCCAAATTTGTCTATATAGTCTTCGAAGCCCCTGCTTTCTAGCAGTGGCTTTTAAAGCACATTTTACTTTTTATAAAAAAACTAGGAGCTATACGATGCTTTTCAATATTTCCTACGTGTTTACACATGTTACGGAAAGATTCAGATTTAAATGGCGACCAAAGAAAATATGACGCAGTGTCCCCAATCTTGTGAACTTTTCGAATTGCGCTTGCGTCGCGCCAATAACCCGATTGGTCACTGTTAGCGCGCTGATTTTGAATTATAAAAATATTCAGATTTAATATTTATAATAATCAATGATTGGGAAATGTCCAAATAGAATTTTCCTAATCATAAAATAAGATTTTGGAGTGACAGATACTGAAAATTCTATTTTAATGAGAAAGAGGTTATGAATTCCGAGTTCAACGAAATAAATCATTTTTTTATCACAATGATTAATCTCGTCTCTATGGAGTTTTAAAATTAAAATTTTCTTTATTTCCGACAATGTGACTTAAAATAAAGTCACTAAAATTACCAAAAATGAATTAAGAATAATTAATTGCTGCACTGATAAATGTTGTATCATACATTTTTTTTCGATAACTTGAAGAAGACCTGAATACAATTCCTAATTAATTATTGTATAAATATTAGAAAATATATAATATTGTATACAAATAATCATATCATATTTATCCTATTAAAACTAATATTTTTTGCTTAAAACTAAAACTTCTTATTACCTTTTTATTAACATTTTTGTGACGACGTTTTTTCCGCCTGTCACATTCACCTAACCTTACCGATATACCGATATACATTTAATTTTGTTTCCTCACATTGAACGAGAGAGAGAGGTTTGAACACTTCGTCAGCCATCGCAAGTCACCAGAGAACAACAAGGAAGGGCTGGGACAGAGAGGCCCGAGGAGGCACCGGCGTGACATTCCGCCATCGCACGCATCCTGATAGCAACGACCAGGGTTAACCGGACCAAACCAAGCCGCAATGATATGGTCGGCCACCCATGGAAAGTTGGGTGAGAGGTCTAAAAGTTTCAAATTCGGGAAATCGTTCGTAACCTACCTTCCTTGTCGCCCAATGACAAGACGTACGCTGTAACGGTAGCAGAATTATTCCGAAAAACTCAATTTAAATAGCGGGATAGATAAATCCGTAAATATTGACCTTGAACGGCCCTTTGAGTGAAACGGACTTCTTGTCCGTAGATTTTTCTCGTGTGCAAAGTAAAAAGTAAAAAAAATCGAGAATTGAAATCAAATATTATTTTGATTTTTCGGAAGTTTAGGAAGTTTGCAGCGAACCTAGACTTTTTCTTGACATTTGACATCTGCGTTTAGAGCTTAGAAAGTTCAAACCAAACAAACATGGCATTTTTAAATTCACTCCATAACGTCGAAACTTACACAGAGTTAAAAAGATTGATAGCGGAACTGGATAATTCGGAAATTAACGATAGTTTAGAAAAATTAAATCTATACACTTTCGGCACTCGCAAACTGAAATGTTCACGATTAAGAAGAGGGATAAAGCTCCTTAAGGGTTGGCCGACGCGAGATTCTGATTGTACGTCAATAACTAAATTAACCACTAATGACGAAACCGAGATAGAAACCGATTTTGAGAATTTAGCCGCCGCTTTACCCACTGGTAGACTGGTTAACGCGCCTTACACCCCAGTGACTACGATAGTAGAAACAAGAGTAACCAAAACAAGTTGCTTAACAACGGTCGCAGTAACTCGTGACGAAAATAGTATAACCAAAACTATGGCTACAGGTTCTTTGAGCACAGTCTCAACTCCACGCATTAAACCGTCCCTTTTCCCTCCAATCAATCCAACAAATCGAAAATAAGGAAACAAGCGATAATCACCCGAGACTCTGAAACCGCGTGATACAAGGTACCCCTGGCACCCAAAGTAGAAAGCCGATTCTACTAAACCCAACCGTGGAAAGATTCGAAACGCCACTCACAATTCCTAATATTTTTGGGAAAATTAGACAGAACAGAAAACGAATCGCGGTGCCATTCGTAAGGACCCGACTATGATGTCTAACATAAATAAACATACAGTCTTGCTTAGTATTACAGTGTTCGAATCTGAGACCAAGAAACCCGGCACCAGAAACGACAGAAAACATAGCTTGGGTCTCGATCGAAGCAAACTGAAAAGATACAGTCGAACAACATTCAATGAAAGCCAATTTGGTGAATTTGCAGACAAAATTCCACAAATTGACTCTGATGTTGATAAGAATAAAAACAACGAACCTACTATTCAGGAAAGACCGCGGAGGAGTAACATCGGGTTTAAAGACCACTTCTCACGCGATCAATTTACCGATAGACACACAGTTTACAGCAACCGATCAGCAAACAGAAACAGATTCGGAAACAGAGATTTAGGAAAGATCGTTTTAGGTTGGAATCTTACGTTTAATGGTAAAAGCGACCTTAGCGCCGATGGCTTCCTAACGAAAATAGAGGACCGCAGAAAGCTAACGAGGGTAGCAGATGAAGAATTACTACTAGCAATGTCGGTTTTGTTAGAAGGAATCCCGTCAAAATGGTTTAAAAACCACGAAAAGGAGTTTTATATCTGGCGAAAATTCCGAAAGGAATTTAGATCTCATTTAGGCGACGATGACTTCGAACGAAGTGGCAAAGAACAGATACAAGCTAGAACACAGGGCAAAGATGAGTCTATTGATGACTATCTCACCAATGTTCAAAGCTTAATAATACATTAGAGAATACAAAGCCTCAGCTCCCCCCGAGAACTCCTTCTTAAAAGAATTCGCCTACAGACCAAACGCGACTCCGAAATGGTCCAAACAATCTCCATCCTCAGCCGTGGAAGAGGAAGTCGAGAAAATTTCGGCGATCAGTACGCAGAATAATCAGGGTCCAGGCAGCAACAAGAAGAAAGGTACTCAGCATGGTGTTAAGAAACAGACTCCATATGGTCCTCTTAAGGATAGGGGAGGTCAGGAGAACGCTAAAGCTTCTGCTGATAACCAAACAAAGTCCGAGCCCCTGATAAGAGATCCAAATGAAGTAGTCTTTTTTAATTGTGACCAATCGGGACACTATCACAAGGGTTGTGCGGCCCCTAGGAAGATCCGTTGCTATAAGTGCAAAGCAGTGGGCTTCACAACTAGGGATTGCCCGAAGTGTTCGGGAAACACCAAGGAGAAGCAGTAAGCACGGTACTTTCTGCCTCTCAGTTACTAGCGTTACTAGCATAACTGAGGCCGAGTTGATTAGCGGAATAGTAGAGACTACCGAAGTGGCAAATCGAATACACGTATTATCAACCATCAATACAGTCCCCTTGGACACTTTAATAGATAATGGTTCTTCGCGCGTTCGAAATCGTAAGTCGGTCTGGGACGAAATAGCGAGAGTTTCTGGTAGGCAATTAGATTGCTCACAGAAAACACGAATGATTGTGGCAAACGGCTCGACGGATATGATCCTCGGTAAAGTGAACCTGCCAATTACGTTAGAGGGAGTCACTCAGATTTGCGAAGTTAGGGTCGCAAATAATGTAGACACCGAGATGATTCTAGGGCTAGAGGGTCCAGCAAAATCTGATATGGCTTTCCTCTCACGCTTTCGGAAGATTTTTATGCCAGATTCACAGGATATACATTACCCCTTGAAGCACTGGTTGGTGGAAGAGGAGAATTGCAGTGGTGTAGCGGCTCTACTAGAGGATGAGGGGGAGGCTTTAAAAGAGTTTTTGAGAATTAAGCTCCCTCCTAAGTCTCAGGGTCCTTTAGGCGCAACTCACCTTATCAGCCATACCATCGATGTAGGAGACATGCCCCTATAAAAGAGAGATACCGCATAGTTTCCCCTAAAGTGCAGGAACCGATGTACGAGGAGGTTGATAGATTGTTAGCAGAGGGTATCATTGTCGGAATCTTTTAGCGAATGGTCAGCCCCAATTGTGATGGCGCGTAAACCGGGAGGGAAGTATCGGCTGTGCTTAGATTTCCGGAAGCTGAACGCTGTCTCTCGGAAAGATGCGTACCCCCCCCTTACATGACTGATATATTGAGACAATTGAAGGCCGCCAGGTATATATCGAAACTAGACCTGAGTGCCGCCTTCAATCAAATGCCCTTGGAAAAAGAGAGTCAACCCTATACGGCGTTCACCGTGCCGGGCAGGGGGTTGTTTGAGTTCAAAAGGATGCCTTTTGACCTCACAGGAGCTCCAGCAACCTTCCTACGACTTATTGACAGGGTATTCACGCCTCGAATGAGGCAAAACGGGTTCAGTTACCTGGACGATATCATTCATGTCACAGAGACGTTTGATGAACATCTCTCGTGGTTGGGTAAGTTTCGGGACTTTGTTTCGACGGACGGATTAACAATTAACCCCGAGAAAAGCGAGTTCTGTTGCTCCGAGGTTAAATATCTGGGATTTGTGGTTAACAGAGATGGGCTCAAGGTCGACCCCGATAAAGTGGAACCTGTAACCTCGTACCCCACCCCAAAAACCGTCAAACAACTGCGTAGGTTCATGGGAATGTCATCGTGGTATAAGACGGTTCATACCGGAATTCGCTACGGTTGCCGAGCCCTTGACACTACTCTTTAGGACTAACGTCAAATGGCACTGGAGCGATTAGTAGCAAGACACCTTCGATATCTTGAAAGGAGCCTTGACAGGCGCACGTATTCTCCCTTATTCAAGGTTTAATTAAATAATTGAAAATCCTTTTAATCTGCAGACGGACGCTAGCGCTACGGGACTGGGGGTAGTTTTGACTCAAGAGCAAGATGGTGAAGAGAGAGTAATTGCGTTTTCCAGTAGGACCCTTTTGACTGCGGAGCGAAATTATACCGTCACGGAACGCGAGTGCTTGGCCGTGGTTTGGGAATCAGGAAATTCCGCCAATACTTGGAAGGCTTTTACTTTCGGTTCATTACCGATCACAGTAGCCTTCGATGGTTGAGTATCCTGAAGAACCCGACAGGTCGACTCGCGCGTTGGGGCCTTGAATTGCAAGGGTATGACTTCGACATCATACACCGGAAGGGGGCACTACACCACGTCCCGGACGCGTTGTCACGGTTGACGGAGGATGAAGAAGCCCCAGTCTCTGGTATTGAGGACACCGTAGACCCTTGGTACTTGCGGCGTTTACTAGCAGTCCAAGATCGACCGAAAGTTTTTCCCGATTGGAAGGTGGAAAACGGGAAGCTGTATCGTCATAAACCAAACGTGGTGATTGACACCTTGTTGACCGGCTTGGAGGCCTGGAAACTGGTTCTCCCAGTGGAGCTCAGGCCCGGGGTATTGCGTGCGGCACACGTGGAACCACAAGCAGGACACTCAGGTAATGAAAAGACCTTTCAAAGAGTGGCACTCCGCTACTACTGGCCTGGGATGTTTGACGATGTGGTCCAGTATGTCCGCTCATGTAGTCCCTGTCAAAAATTTAAGGTCGAGCAAGCTCGCCCTGCTGGGATGATGGACCAACGAGTTGTGGAACAGCCCTGGACAGTGGTGGTAGGGGACGTCATGGGCCCTTTTCCGAAAAGCAAAGCTGGTCACTGGTACATTTTAGTCTTTCAGGACCTATTCACCAAGTGCATAGAGTGTGTGCTGATACGCACGGCAAATGGTTCTACATAAAGAAAGGCATTTGAAGATCTGGTGGTGTCCCGTTTCGGAGCCCATGAAGTGGTTCACACCGATAAAGGTACTGAGTTCACAAACAATCTACTCGAACAAATGTGTCGCAGTCTCGGTATGATACACGCTACGACCCGGGTTTATCACGCCCAAGAAAATCCCATGGAAAGGGTCAATAGGGTCCTGAAGACGATGATCGTATCCTTCCTCCAGGACAACTATCAGGACTGGTACGTACATTTACCAAAATTTAGGTTAATTAAATTTAATTAATTAATTAAATTAAATTAATTATTTAAAATTAATTTAGGTTAAATTGTAGGTTCTGTTGTTTCGGGAACTACCCAGCGCAGACTGAGACAAACCGATAATTTGTCAGGGCTAAGACGGCCTGTAGCCCCCGGCTAGGGTTGGGGGAGTTTTGACCAGGTGTTTTCCACTTGTCACATTCACCTAATCTTACCGATATACCGTTGTTCCAAAAACAAGATGCAACTCAGAAAGCGGTCTCTGGCTGAATCCTTATCGGAGTAGAGTATCGGTAGTTTTTTCGTCCTGTTTAATTTTAGTTTCGTTTATTTACTCTCCGCATATTTAATTTTGTTTCCTCGCATTGAGCGAGAGAGAAAGGTTCGAACACTTCGTCAGCCATCGCAAGTCACCACAGAACAAGAAGGAAGGGATGGGACAGAGAGGCCCGAGGAGGCACCGGCGTGACATTCCGCCATCGCACGCGTCGCCATAGCAACGACCACGGCTAACCGGATCAAACCAAGCCGCAATGATACGGTCGGCCAACCATGGAAAGATAAAGTGAGAGGTCGAGCCTCACTATGTCGCTACCCTTTTCTGGCCTACCGATACAAGCGGCTATTCTCAGCCTGAGTGAAAATGAAAATCATATCCATCTGCCCTTTTCTAACCTATGGACGTAAAGGTTGATTTTCATCATACACCGCCGCAAACACCGGTGGAGTCAAAATCATTAAGTATTGACACAAGGCTTCAAACAAAAAAATAAGAAAATACTCTTGGAGTTTCTTGAAACACCGAGAGAAAGACCTGACGAGGTTTTCTCTCATCGTAAGTATCGAGATTCGATCATTGTTTAACTCTCTTTCTATTTTGTCGTTAGGACAAGTGACGTGACTTCCGGCGGCCATATTGGTAATGGGTCTCCCGCGCACTCGGGCTTGGCGAATTCGTGCTTGGCGCGGAAATGCTACGTTGTGAT
This sequence comes from Acraspis erinacei, assembly GCA_035041075.1. Taxonomy (NCBI): domain Eukaryota; kingdom Metazoa; phylum Arthropoda; class Insecta; order Hymenoptera; family Cynipidae; genus Acraspis; species Acraspis erinacei. The sequence continues at coordinate 59,660,436 of JAWWLR010000002.1, forward strand.
TGGTCGACAGGTCAACGAAGGAAGGACACACCTCCGAATGGTTCTACGTTGCGCGGGGTCGGTCACGCGCTAGCAATATGGCAAGATTTGGGGCCAGTCTTACTTCCGGTACTCCATGATTATGAAATTCATGTGCTGACAGCCTCGTTGTAACTTATATGATGTACAAATTGTATTCTCTTTTATAAATAGTCACTTTCGATCTTTGTTAGAGAGGTATTTTGATTAAATAAAACTCTATAGACATGATGGAACTTTGAGATAACGGCTTCAGTTTACTTTGTGGTTGAGCGAACCCCCCCCCCTGTGATTTTCTTTTTCAGTCGGACCTTGAGGTAAATGGATATGTTTGACTCCATAAAAATTTTTGTCATTTGCGAAGATTTCCGAAAATAGTTATCCCCTTTTGCTAGTGGCTGGTGTCCTACATTTTTTTTAGTAATAAACCCTCAAACTTTTCTTTTGTCGAGAAACTGAGTGAAGTGAATAAGCCATTATCTAGGATATAATTTTGAGGCCGAAATATGTCCCTGATATTTTGAAAAATTTTAAATGCTAAGTTGAAGAAACTGTTGATCGAAAGTCAGAATTAATAGCGTTTTTTGCATGAAAATCGCGTTTGTTTCATATTTTACTCCAAAATTCTAATTTAGGATTAGGAAATTACATTAGATGCATTGTCCAAAATGGGTGACACTGACATCACGCGATATTTCGATGCGAATATCT
>JAWWLR010000002.1:59973323-59985647 GCA_035041075.1 Acraspis erinacei
AATTGAACTCATACATTATTGGTATCTTATCAGAAAATAAAAATTCTTGAGTGTAATTAAAAACTACTGGAAATTTTATTTTAGTGTTATTGATTGAGATATCGTTCATGTTTAAATTATGCTGTTAGAGATGAAAACACCAATTCCGTAAATTTTATTTAAGATGTCATCTTTTCAATTGGATTTTGTCCTGTATTTATTATCGGTATCACTTTTCAACAGAAATAATGCTTTAGAAATCTGGCCTAAAATATCGCTTCTAGATTTATTTCTGATACACTCCTATTCTAAACGAGTGTCTAATTTATTTTATTTATTTTGGTGGTTGATCAAACCAAATTTTTAGATGCCGTCCAGTGAAAATATTTTCGAAAAAAAAACTCACTAAAAACTTTGCTAATTAAAATTGGGGCAAAATAAATTGCTTCGAGACATCTTTTTGGTACACCTATACCGACAAAATGACTGAATTAATTTTAGTGGCTGATCAAAGTCCAATTTGGAAATCAGACCCAGACATCCATTCGTGGGGTAAGGTCCAGAGGCAACAATTTTCAAATTAAATTTATTGAATTACACCAGCTGAAATGCTTCAATTGCATCTGAATTTCCTGATGTTTATTTCTTCTAAGATCCATCTGCGAAAAAAACAATGGAAATCAGTTATCACATTTAGAAATAATGTGTTACTTATTAAAATTGGTAAAAAATAATCAATCGGAAGTATAATAAACACGCCGGACATGAAGAGTCAAAAACTTGTTTTCGAATGAAAAGTTCTGAATTTGTAATCTTCTTTTATAATCAACTCTCTTTATTGAAAACCCAAAATTAAATTACATAACGAATGCATAAATAAAGAATAGGTTGAACAGCTGCATAATATATAAACTGCAAAATCGAAATTATAATTTAAAGATTCCTTAGGAAAAAATATAATACCTAACCTTATAACTGAACAGAATAAACTTCAACTATCAACGCATTTCTAGTTAGAAGAAATAAGGTGTATTCTTAAATAAAAAACGAAAACAATATTCTAGTGAACTATTTCAATTTCAATCCAAAAAAAGCAGAAAAAACCTCCACCAAATAAAAAGATCAATTTTAAACAAAAAATAGAGTGGTTACTTTTCTAGAATAAAAATTAATTTTTAACAACAGAAATAAAATGGTAACCCATAATAAAATATAATAAAATTTCTAGAAAAAGTAGAAAGTTCAACCTTGGAAATTCATGAATTTCTGGGACGAACTAATCTACCTACATTATTGCTCGGATTATCTACCGAAGGCACAGGCTTCATTTTAAACCATCTTTTAATGTTGCGATCGTCTAATAATGGAACGTCCATGGCTTCGTCGATACCAATTTGGCTAACTTCGTCCGACCATATGTTTATTTTTGCACGATCATCTACAACAGGATAATGTGCAGCTTGATACAGTCCAATCAAAACTTCTTTATTATTTGGTAGTTTCTTTACTAATGCAAAGGCGTCACCATTGACTCCTGATAACACATAATTTGTTAGGGGCGGCATGCGGCATTTTCGTCCACTATCATTTTTCCAATAAATTCCTGAGTTGACACCAAAAGTGTATAATACAATTGAAAGTTTACGGTTCGAGTTTCCTTTTGGAAAGAATTGATAAGATGATATTTTCTCAATTTCCACTCGAAATAATGTAGAATAGGGGGGCTTACTGGGAGAAATAAATCTGGCATGATAAGCTAGCCTAATAGGAACATCCACAGTTTCCATTGTAAAATGGGTCTCGATCGATAAGACCGAATCTAACGTAGTGCCATCTGCGCCTCCTTCCTTTATTCTGCTAACCTCTTTGTTGAACACGTTTATTTTTGCTGGTATTCCATGTGGACCATTACCAGGCATATACAATGCACGTAAAACAGTATCTTTATTTCTTTGAACTTCGATTATTCCCAATGCTTCACCTTTGATTGTTGACATCAAAAAGTATACTCCGGTTAGCTCTTTTTCGATAATATTGTTTTTATTTCTCACATAAATTCCTGAACGGGTAGGAAACTCGCATAATTGAATTCCAAGTACCAGGCTCGGATTCTTTTTGGGAATAAATCGTTCATATAGAAGTTCTTCAATTGTCATTTGAAAAAGTGTATAATAGGGGGGATTCCCAGAAGAAGACGGGGGCTTGACATGGCGAGATTGTCCGGAAGGAGCAGACGACGTGGCAGGCGCAAAAGGCATATTAGGAGGATGATGCATGGCAAGATGAGGCTTAATGTCATGATGATGATACATATCAGGATGAGGCTGTATGCCAGGAGCAGAATGCATAGCAGATGAATGCTCGCCGCCTGAAACAAAAAATAGAAGATTACTTTTTAATGTGAATTGTACCATTACATAAGGTACGCTTTCCCTGGGACTTAGGGTGCGAAACTTCACCCAGAGTTTTTTCTTTGAGAAAATTTTCATTTCATTTATTGAATACCGTGGGCATATTTATCATATTTTATGTTCTAAATACGTTTGTAAATATACCAATACAGTCTTCTTCCAATCCCGCATGTAAATTAACTTACAACTGAATGATTCTGAGAAAAACGCGATTGAATCTGCTATTTTAATTTCAATTTTTGAATTAATGCACTTTTTTATCAAAGCGAATTTCATTATTAAGAGTAGTCTAAGTTTTCTGGGCTCGCTGATGTTAAATAGGAAATAAAAATTTCTAATTCATAAATGACGAATCCGATTCGATAATTCATCATTAAAAAAAAACTGATTTGACTAAAAATTAATACACGGATGTTTTTCGGTTGGCTTATTTTAAATCCGACAACCCAAATGCAGCAATTATTCTTTCCTATGATGTTATGCTGACAACTATAATCCGTTATATTAGATTCGCTATTTTGAATTCTGAAATTTTCAGTTATGATTTGAAATCAGCTACCCGCAAACTCCGAGTAAAATTTTTTTATCAAATTGTTTTAATTTGGTCAATTATGGTCCTTTATATCGGCTTCACGATTTTTTTGACGAATATTTGTCATCTTTACTTCGGATTTAAAATCAGTGACCCCAGAAAACTTTGAATACTCCTCAACATTAGATATACTTCGATATAAACAATACATTTATTTCAGAATAAAAATATTTTATTTATTTAAATTAATGTTAAAACTTATTTGAAAAAATATTCAGAACGTAATATATACTGTTTATACAATACGTAAGTGGTAATGGAAAAACGATTGTTGTTAGCAACGTTGCTAGCTTCAGCCTACGTCTTCATGTTTAAATCATTTTTTTAAAGTACTTTCTCTATATTTTTTATATATTCGCGATGTAGGTGATGCCGTCAGTGGGAAAGTTGGAAGCGCGTGCTGGCAAAAGCGAGGATAGAGCAAACTACTGAGAATTAAGCGGGACAACGTTTGTTTATAATTTTTATTAATTCTCTTTTTTAAAGTGTGTACTTGATTGTCATAGTGTCATAAAAGTAAAGAATTCAGTCCATAAAGTAATTGCTTCCAGTGAATGATAGCTCGATGCCTCGCGTTTCGAGGCAAAACAAGGCGGCCAAATTCCAAGGCCTTGACAACTCAAGGCCTTGCCTTGGCCTTGTCTTGGGGGCTTGAGCTTCAACCAGCAGATGTGGATATTTTCCGACCGTCTGGGATGGAGGAATAATTTAAAGCTCTCATAGGATGATTGTCGATACGAATAATTACACAAATCCCAATGTTGTAGTAATAGTAAAATACTTTATTTAAATATTTAAGGAATAATTTGCAATTAAAAATTATAATTAGTAACAATTAAAACTAATTAATAATAATTTTTTAATTAATAATTATTAATAACTTTTTAAAAATTAAAAAAAAAATTTGAGTAAAAAAAATGTGTGTTTCATTTTTTGTTTTTCAAAAAATTTGATTCATAACAATTTTTTCCCACATTTTTTCTATACAATTTGTTCCCGAAATTTTTTTTTAATAAAATTTTTCTCCAACCATTTTTTTTATCAAATTTTAATTTCAACCAATTTTTTTCCAACAAACATTTTTTTCAAACATTTTTTTAGCAAAACTTTTTTGATCATTTTTTTCTTAAACTTTTTTTGATAATTTATTCGCAAAAATTTGTTTTTCATTTTTTTTTCAAACATTATTTTACAATTTCTATTACACGAGTAAATTTTTCTATAATTAGTCGGAAATTACATAACATTTAATCATGTCCTTATATTAGACTTAATGAGTAGGATTACATTAAAATAATTTGACCTACAGCAGGCCGAAGTTGCGAAATTCTACAAATTTTTACATTTTTCAGTTTGATGTTTCTGAATAACTACTAAATAACTACGATCCCTGAACTGTGTAATATGCCTAAAAATATGGGAAATTAGAGAAGATATTTATAATGGAATATACTGTTGACCGAATTCAGTTAAAATCAATCAGGTTTTACACTTAAAGTCATATAATCACTTCACTTTAAATTTTTTTCGTCTCTGTCCATGCTTGAAAAAACGTATAAAATTCTATTGTATGAAAAGGATTCTCCTTGGTCATTACATTTATTTAACCCGCATAAGAATCATGAGGTACCTTCCTCATCAAAGTACAAATTCAAAAAATAAATTGGCAAACAATATAAGGGGAGCTTTTTTGGAAAATCGACTGTTAATTTCTGAAAAAAAACTGCCGCGATTGTATTAATTTTAAACATTTTCACATTTTCGGGTGGATTACGAAGGAAGATTGTAAATTCTATTTTAATAAAAAATGGTAAATATCTCCATTAGATCAAAAGTTATACATGCTTAAATGAAATGTGTTGGCTTTTCTTAAATACAAATCACACAATTAAAATGCGCATAACTTCTTTAGATTCTTTTGGACAATCAGAAAAATATGTAGCGCCTAATTTTATTTTTTTTTAATATTTGGATCCCGAGAATTCTGCGACTTTAAGCGTAAAACTAGAAGCTGTTGATTCAAAAATTTAAAAAAAACCGACTCTTATCTTCGTCCAGCTTAGAGAGCTACACATCTGGTAGTGCAAACTCAAGGAGCCAAGACAAGCCCAAGGCAAGGCCTCGCATTTCGAGGCCTCGGCATTTTCAAGGAAGACCCAAGACGATCAATTCAAGGCAGCATGTAAGGCTCGTCTTGTCTCGTCTTGAAAACGTCGAGACCTCGCTCGACGGCAACACTAATTTTGTCATACCCAATCCGCTTTTATTGTGTATAAATTTCTCAAACTTGAGAAAATAAAGTATTATTCGGTCATATGTTCATTATTCAGAATTGCACTTTTATTGGTCAGATATTAATAAAAGTGTTAATACAAAAAGGCCGACGTTTCGACATCGCTGTCTGTCTTTCTCAAGGCTGTATAACGAAGAGTTAGTACTTTTATTAAAATTGATGGAGTATAAAATGTCATTTTTGTTTAAAAGTCAGAATACATAGTCAACGAATTAAAAATTAAGAAATTATTTTTATAGCCTCATCCATTTCATAGGAAGGGTGGAGAAAAGTGTAAATTTTTCCAATCCTTTACACCATGTCTGCTTAAAATCTGTGAATTGAAAATAATTTGCGTGCAGAGATTTCCATAAGTATACAAAAAGAACAGAAGAGAGAAATAATTTTAATAAAATAAATACTATATAATTTCCTTAGAGCAATTGAATTAAATTTTTTCAGTAATATAGGGTAAACATTCTTAATATTGGAAATTTTCAAAATTGAATATCTTGGCGAAGAAAAAAGATATTTTGGCAAACTCAACGAAATTTGAAAGGGAAAGAGTAATAAGTTAACATGTTATGCAGAGTGTTTTGAGTAAAAAAGAAGGAGCGACAGTACGTAACATCAAATATAGGATAAAATCACGTTTTTTGCACTTTTAGGTTAGAATATTAAAAAATCCTGATGTGATAGATCATTTCTGGTCCCAGATTTGAATTAAGCGACCGAAAATTTACCGAAAATGACTACTCTCATCTATTGTACAATTTTCAAGATGGGCTGTTTAATTATTAGATGGTTAAATAATTACAAAATATCTTTAGAAAAATAATATTACTTTTAAAATTCGCTAATTGTGTCATAAACTACAGCGAAGCAGGACTTTTCACGGTTTACAGATAAAGATTGTTTAATAATTAAAATTGTTTAACCTAATTGCAATTGTTTTACAATTTTCTAACCTTGTAAAATGTATCCTGAAAGATAATAATTTTTCACGATTTATAGGGGAAAATAATCAATTAACGATAATTCATGTTGAGCAAATTCCAAAAAATACCGTACTTAGCATCACTTTGTTAGAAAACTGGTATTTTACATTTTTTGGGGCATTTTCAGAGAACAATGAAAGAGGTGGCGGGTGTCTAAATTAAAAGTTATGGGGCAAAATTATTTCTTAAATACTGTTTAACAGGTAACTATACTTGAATTTTAAAAAATATGCATAAAAAGTACTTTTTTCTATTTTTTTTTTCAATTGACCTTTTCCCATTTAAACCCCCATGTTACCTTCAAAATCCCGGGAGCATTCCCCTATCACTAGGAACTTCTTGACGTAAAATGCGGTCACGATATACACTGGAACCTGGGTTAAATATAATTCGGGCTTGGCCTGCAATTGATCTTGAAGCTATTTCTAGGACCTCAGGGCTGTGTGAATCATTGTCTCTTATTACGCAATATATTTCCTTGAGACACCAGGCTTTATACCATGCTCCTGATGTTTCACGCTTGATTGAGCACCTCTATCGACCCCGAAGGAATCCACTCTTACCCGGAAACCTCCGCGACTGCGATTTTCGGATTAAATCCAAACTTATTAAACACAGGTCTCAGAGTATTAATATGAAAACGACAACGTCCTGGTACGCTAAAATGAAACCCTGTGTACCTGAATTAAGTTCTGATGATCTGAGGAAAGAAAAACTTTGCTCCTTCGACAGGACTAACGTATTTTCCGTGTATTTTCTTGCAGAATATTAGGCACATTTTTTGAACTCTACTTTCTGTACTTCAGCTTTTAGAAATAAGGAATGTAGATAGAGCAATGTAATTTTCTCAGTTCTGATGTTAAAATTCATGCCAAGGAGCTCGCCGCCTGCTCGTCTGCTTGTAAAGAAAAGCTCGTTTGTAAATAATCTCGTGTTTCTAGATAATTTTCAGTAGACTATTTCTTCCATTCGCAACTATGCAAGCTGCATTTAGAACATTTCCGTTATAAAGACATTTAAGATTCAGAAGTCCGCCTCTACCTGGACGGCGTGGGGTATATAGCTGCGGAACGAACTATTTCTAAAGTTCATTCTGTATAAAACTTGAAATTATCTTGGACTGGTCTTTGTCCAAGAAAAAAGAAACAATCATGACCATATATTTTTGCTCAGGGTTGCCGCATGTTACCTCAAGAATTCCTCATCGATAGGTGCAGAGTTTTGTGCATGTGTCCTACTACTCTGGACACATACTATCCAGGTGTACTATGCACGCGGAAAAAACGCATATCCGCAGAAATAATCCGCCACTAAGAGTGCTTTACCACCTCCTTTGTCAGTCTTATGGTGATCGCTGCGACCATGTTCTTACGAACGCTCGAAGGGGGATACAGTCAATGGTCCAAAACGACATATGCCAAACTTTATCGAAGAATAATTTTCGGATAGCAGTCTCCATTGCATACTCGAAGCCTGGCATCGCTCTCCAAGACTTCGAAAAACGAGCTATATTCGTGATCGAATTATCGGCCCCGGTCGACTACAACATTATTACAAGGGAGAAGGACAAGGAGGACAGCTATCCAGACCTTAGAAGGGAACTGCGTTAATTATTTTCAATATATTAGGTTAAAATGATTGACCCTGTGATCGGTGCGCGCGCAGGTGTAAAGTTATCTCTGATTCGAAACCTTTTCGCCATTATTGTGTGCCATGAACATGCCAAGGCACTTGCAAGATAGGTGCAAAGAGCTGTCATCCTTAGGTTCATCCGTGTCCTCAAGCCACACGAGGGTTTCACCGGCCCGTCGATTTGATTTCGGCATGCCCTCTGGTCATTCATCACCGCAGTTCTACTAGAAGCCAGATTGATTTTAATGGATGGAAGTTGCTTCCAGTGGGATCCCACGGTGATTTTTTAATATATTGTTTTGTTGAGCTATTGACATTGTCGAATTTTTAGGTTTTTCAAATTATTATTTTATCATTATATGCATTTTACGTTTCTGGAAAAAGAAACTGCTTAATTAAAAAAATTTTTTTAACGCTTTTGTTTTTAGCAGTTCGATATGAAACTTTTTATATTAATAATTATACACTTATTATGAATGATCGATTTCAAAATCCTTTAATTCATATGTCGTCTAGTTTGAAATGGTTTAATTTTTAAGGCCAAAATCATCAAATTAATGGTTTGGAAATACAGAGTGAATATGATTTGTTATTTATAATCAAGTTTCATAATCACTTAGCACATTTAAGTCTCTGTTTTGAATATTTGAATATTTAAATTTTCAAATATCAATTTCCGAACGTGAGGAAGTCATAATTAATTAGCACTGAGTGACGTTTTGCTTTAAATGACAAAGCGAAAAACGGTCGCATGCTATTACTTATAATATGGAACAAACTTACTGAACGAAATTTACGGGCGCAGACAAAAAAAAGAAGGGATCGTGGAGCCCAAAGGATTGAGAAATCTAGTCAACGCTCAAAGCCACAAAAACATTCACTCTAATATTCGCGTTTGCGGAGATAAGTCTCTGCTTAGCATTCTCGGGATCTAGGTATTTGGCGAAGACGGTTCGACATATTTGTTCTCCAGTTTGGAAGAATTTATTAAGTTGGATTTAGATGTGAATTTAAATATGTTAGATTCTCCTTAGTTAATTTATAGATTAACTTCAGTAGAACTGATTCATCTGTTTGAAATATAATCTGGTTGATCTGAAATCAAACTAGTATTGCATTCTAAACTTTGGAAATGAAAAGTGTCACTTATGTTCATCATGCGTTAAACTATAATGTAGATAAGCTTTTCAATTGACAAATTTGTGATGGTACACATTTTTTTGAATATCGATGTGTTTTACGAATTTAAAAAATTCAAGTAGAATGTTCAACTGCAGTTTTTCTTCCGAGGCACATCCAAAAACATGAAAAGTTTTGTAATGCACACAAAATTCCTAAATAATAAATTAGATATTTCAAAATAATAAATCTATGAATCTATGTGAATTCTTCATAAATTTAATGATAATAAACACCTGCCAAACAAACATTGTTCGAAAAATTGAGATATTGTGTGAGATTAGGAAAGTGGAATGAAATTTGTTGATACTGGATCAGTGAAAAAATTTATTAAGAAAAATTTGAATATTGAGCTTTATTTTGACTTCGAATGATTGAAAAGTTAAGTTTTTTATAAAAATATACAAAGGCCATGTACAGCATATTTATTACTCCTAAATAAAACAGTAAAAATAAGGTAATGTGGCATTCGTATTGAGAAAAATTGGCATCTCTTCTTGCCTTAAACACCTGGTTTTATAATGCAGGTTTTATATTTTGAATGTAATATCAATAGCGTTTATTCGAATGCGACTAATAATTTCCAGTACTTCAAGATATTGATAAATAATCGCGAAGAGAATCCCCAGCGTTTATATGTAGAATTAATTTCACCAAGGCAAGGCGATGAAACGCAAATGGAAGCAAACGATTTGCACAGCCGTCCAGCATCAGAGGCAAGTAAAGAAGACATGGGAGACATGGGTCCGAATCGGGAGTGTGAGGATTAGGTGAGCCAATATGCAGCATCTGGTGTAACATGCTTCAACCTTCGCATAACAAGCTCGGGGGTTGCTGCGCGCTGATGGGAAAAGTTGCTTCTGGCAAGCACGAGTGTCTCGTCCTCTTCTATACCTTGAATATACCCTTCATGTGAGGAGCATAACGCGCACTCTGTGACACAAGGATAAGGTTCACTGATTCAACCATCACCTTCCCTTCCTACATTCTCGCCATTCTAGCTTATCACTCGAAATCGTTATTATATGTACAATTTCAAAGGACGTGCTCGATTATATGATGCCTTATTTTCCTTCGATCAAAAAACGAAATCCCACCAGTTCTAATTTCATATTTTCTTTAAAATTTGCTTTATAGTAAGATTGTAGATAAATTATTCTTCATACGATTGTGGTTTACAAATTTATGGATTTAATAATAAAGAAACATATAGTAATAAAAAATAGAAAATGCACTATGCAGAAAAAATTGGGAGTAAAAAGTGTTGTGGGTAATGTGGGGTAACAGTCAGAAGAGTAAAATCGACTGAGGTAAACTCACCATGACAACACAAAGGTTCTTCCGGCGGACTCCGCTAGAGGCAGCATATTACAGTCTGCAACATATTTACCCTGATATTTGTTGTCCCACTTCGCCCATTACCTGCGACGCTTCTTACTTCGAGTTTTTTCTGTGTGGTTGAAATGTGAAAAATGGCGCTTTTTTATATTTATGGTAAGCAAGATGCAAATTTTTTACAGTCGTATCTTAAATTGAATTGACTTGACTGAATTGACGAACTTCTTGAACATTTTTAAAGGCTAATAAACACTCAAAACGTGCGAGATACGTGATAATTGCAAAAGCCAGAGAACAAGAAAACTTTTGAATTCGGGTTTCGAGAAAGCCCCACCCGACTTGACACGAAAGAAGTTTACCCGGCCGGCAGTCTCAATTCTTGGCAGACCCCTAATTTTTTTTCTCTTAATCTTTGACGCCGTGAAGGTGACAGCCAGCCTGGTGACTTGCACTTACAGTTACAACACACACAGGACATGTCAGTTTATTCTGCATGTTTCTCCATTTTGCGACATATTTCGCACAATCTAGTATCACCATCATCAAAACTTGGCCCTTCGAAAACGTTCTTGTGTTCCAGAGTTCTTCTATGATGTCAGAATTGTGATTAAAAAAAAAATTTGCAAACGATTCTAACCGTTAAAATGCTGCCGTCTCCTACCCGCTAATTTCTCTGTTTCAAAAAATTAATAATTGTCGTGAAAATAATTATTTCCTAAACAAAAGGTTCGATTTTTCAACATTGTATGAGAATCTCGAAAATCCCCGAATATTCAACAAGTTTTATTTCTTTCGTACTCAAATCCTTCGGAAAAAATCTATATATTGAGTCAGTGCCGCACCTATAAAAAAATTAAGTCGTATTTAACCAACGCCCTTAAAATACCTTTATTGGAAATTTCAAAGATTGAGGTGATCGTTGATAGGAAAGGACTATTCACTAGTTGCGATTTTACTTAAATCAAATCTTCATTCGTGAAATTTATAAATGGATTATAATGAAACTGATCGGGTACCGGTCGGGCACCCATCGGGAATCCCCACCTGGCCCCGGTCTGGGCGTTTGTTTTATCTGCGATATGGCCCCGATCGGAATTCCTGACATATGCCCGATCTGGTCGTGATCGGGACCAGATCGAAATTTTTGCACGGGAATAATCATAATGCTTAATCGTTGAAAAAATAATATTTTGTCATGATACTCATTTCTATTCGCAGAATAATTTAAATAATCTTCGATGTCTACAGAAAGAACGAAAAATAATCTTGTATTACCTAAATACAATAAATAGTTAAGGTGTATCATGTCGCCCCAATATGTTTATCGTCTCGCTCCAGAGCAGGGTCCGAGATGACGCATGTGGACAATTTATAATTTTTATATTTATATGGCAATTAATATTTTTGGGACATTCTTTTATGACATTTATACATACAGGCTTAAAAAATGTATAAAACTATTTACATTTTTAAAAAGCAACTACAGATTGTAAATACTTTACTGAATATGATAACCATGCAAGCTCATATTGCCCCTGTTTCCTCTAAATTCCCTCTACAGCTGAAGCTCAGAAAGTTATAGGTATGGAATTAAGTTAAATTCATGTAGTTATATCTACTATAAAAGAGAAACATGCGTGAAAGTCTCGTCAATGGCACTTTGCAGGTGGTAAAATTACGCTCTTAACTTTTAGCATCTCACTAAAATACAAGCGTAATTTAACTAGTGTAACTAACAGACGGAAATATCCATTTTGAATCATAATCCAAGTGAAGTCGAGGACTGTTTTGAAACAGTGTTATAGTCTAGAAACTGAGCCATATTAATTTAATTTCATGTGAACACAAATATCGTAAAAGTAACTTCTGGTTAGATGGCTGTAACTATTATATGCATAAACGTACTGAGATTAAAAAAATTAT
>JAWWLR010000002.1:60001076-60013968 GCA_035041075.1 Acraspis erinacei
TCCGTGTTATTAGAAAAAAAATGCAATTTCGAAAAAGGAGAACCAACACATTTACACGCTGTAATCGTATGCCAAGTGCTTTTCGATGATTTAAATAACGAAAATAATAATTCTGTAAAATGACATACACGAACTACTTGTTTCTAGAAGTCCATATTTTATTGCAAATTTCATTAATTATTTCAAGGTTACATACACCCAAATTGGCATACGCGAACCAATCGTTCCCATTTTTCTGTCACTAGCTCCTGGTCTATAGTTGAAAAGTCAGGAGACAAACCGGTATGTTTTGAGCCACACTATTTAGGCGACATTGATAGTAAGTTTCGGAAAATATCTTTAGGAAATAGAAATCGGTAGGTATTGTAATTGACGCGGACCCATTTTATGCAAGTCCAGCCTTTGGAATAAATCGAGAAAATAAAGATCCGGGATTAGTCGTCGATTAGAGAACGCTTAACAGTCATGCCAAAAAAGTGAATTTTTCTTTGCTGAACATCGACAAGCATCCAGCAGGATTAGGTGATTGCGAAATAATTACCATTTTTACAGAAATGGCTAAAAGAAAAACAGCCTTCATGACACAAAAAACGAGTTAATTTACGAGGGTTTTTTGGGGTTAAAAAATTTATCTAAAATATTTAGATTAGATATTTAGATTAGATCTAAAATCTTTCAAGGAGATCAAAGCTTTGATAAACATTACAGCTTTAGAAGAGATGATCGTACAGTTCTGAGCACTATCCAGATTAATCTCATACAGAGGAACGTGTTTCTCGGTGGATGGATTTGGTGAATTCTGCGAAAAATACGGAATTCAACACGCCGGCATCATTGAAAGCAATGGTCGGGATCGAGGCAAAAAGTTCAAAAATCCAACGTAATCTACACACATGGATAAACATCGCTACACATTATGAGAAACACTCCAGGACGAAACACGAACTAAAATCAAAGAAGCGCAAGCCAGCTATAATGCATATTATTATAAAAATCGTCGAAAAAATGTCATCTTCGATATGGGAGACATAATTTATATGCAAAATGCCGTGTGCTAGGAGAATCAACAAATTTTATAAAAAATTTAAAGGACCTCTTGTGCCAATGATTCCGATGATTTAATCATATTTCAGACAACCCAGAAGATAAAGAACCAGCAGACGATAAAAAAGACGCGAAAAATAATGATGTCCAAGAATCTTCAGAAGAATCGGAAACCGAAAATGATAAAGTAATCAGAAATCGACCAAGAAAATCGATTAACCGACCAAATTGCTTCTTTTGCGATAATTCGTCTTTAAGCTTAGATTAGTAGAAAACGTTCGAGTTTATTATCATATTTTAAAATTATCATACACTTTTTTAATAATTTATATGAGGTCGAGTCACACGTACAGGATGGCTTAATGTTAAGACACATTTCGTAATGTCACTAGTTAGGCAATTTTATGATTGCTAATCTCGTTAGTGCTATTAGCAAGCCAATCCATAAACATCTTTGTGCCTTCCAACTTAATAAACTATAATATTTTTTAACAATCTGTTCGTTGTTTGTTTAAACCATCCCATCACATTTACTTCTAATATTACCGACATTTAAAAGACTCTCGCATTATCGTCCATGTGACATGTGTGCAATTTTTTTAAAGTGCTTGTTCTCGAAAATGGCTGAAAATCGCATATTATTAAGAAGCACGTATTTTTAAAAGCACGTTTGAAACCGGAAGAAATGTATCGCATGGTACAATTAGTAATATTTTAAGTGGAAAAACATTTGATTCACCTTGACATTTGGGACCAAGACAGCCCAAATCCTGGATTGTGGTCCAATTTACCCCATATATCAAGAATATCTGATGTGATGGTCAATTTCTGACGGCCGGTTTGGATTCAGCGCATGCAATTACGTAAGAAAAAACTCTTTTAGAGTTTTATAGTTGATTGTTCTTCTTTGATTGCAGGTATTGACGTCGAACAAGTGACAATCGTTGTGAATTTCGATTTACCTATGGATCAGAATCGAAAAGCAGATTGCGAAACTTATTTGCACAGAATAGGAAGGACAGGAAGGTTTGGGAAGTCTGGTATAGCCATAAATTTGGTAGATAGTGAACAGTCGATGCAATTGTGCAAAACCATAGAAGAGCATTTTGGTAAAAAGATTCACTACTTAGACGCTGAGGATGCCGATGAAATTGAAAAAATTGGTGCATAATACTTTTTTATAAGTTAAAAACATTTTTATACGTAAACATAAAAATTGTTTAATAAACCAAATTTAAACACCAAAAATTACTGCACATTTTTGTTTGATTTATTTCCCTCAAAGACGTTTTTTCTTGCTCTGAAAATATTTGCCTTATCTATCTGTATTTTATCTATTAAAAAACAGTCATCGTTTAGGTGAGAGAAACTACTATCAACAAAATTTCAAGCGGCTGCTCATAATTGTATACATACCGCATCATCGGAGGAGGTTTCAAGCATCGTCTTAAATTAACTTATATCATCGTGATCTCATTAGTCACTTGACTTAGTCCGTGGCTATGATGTATAACCGGGTTCACCCGAGTAAAAGATTTGAATAAATAGAATAAATACTATAATAATATAATAATAAAGATGGTAGCTCTAAGAAAACATCCAGGGGTGACTGCTGCCACCTCCAACGCTCACGGCCTCTCGTAATTGTATACCTACAGCATCATCGCAGGAGGTTTCAAGCATCGTCTCAAATTAACTTATAATATCCTGATCTCATCAGTAACTTGACTTAGTCCATGGCTATGATGTATAACCGGGTTCACCCGAGTAAAAGTTTTGAATGAATAATAATAATAAGATATTAATATATTATTAATTATTATTAATATAAAAGGAATACACAGGCTTAAGATTGTTATTGCCCAACATGTCGAGGGCATTTTTTGGTTAGTTGGATTTTCATATATTTGGAATAGTTTTGCACGGGGATATCCCGGTATATATCATCAGTCACGGACGCATTTTTATAATGCAATCAAGTGGTCTGACGAGAGCAGTGTGTCCTCGACATATTGGACAAAGCCTGGTTTTTACTCCATCATTGACGGACTAGTTTGCAGTCAAGTGCACGATGGGGGGACCTACAGCTTAAGGTGGGTTCCGAACCACCAGAACCTCGGTCACATGCCTGTACACGCAACTCAAGTGCTTTTAGGGGGTAATATAAATTAGGGCAAATGAATATTTGGAATAATAAAAATTAGTCCAAACGGTACGTCGGACAAATTATTATAATTATATCAAATTGTAATACTGAAGAATTATCATTATGTCAAATAGTAATTCAAAAAGATTAAAATCAGGTTAAATAATAATTCAAAGAAATAAAAATGAGGCTAGAAAGTGATTAGTAAAAATAGAAATGTCGGTAAATTATTATTCTATCTAATGAATTTCTGTGAAGTAAGCATTAGGAAAAATAATAATTTAGGGAATGCTTATACGCTTCTCTAGACTCTTAACAATCGTATCCTCTGGAACTAAGAGTAATTATACACTTTTCGAGATCTGTACTAATGATGCTTTATATTTTACAACTGACTGCTCTTTTAATTTTTTTCTCAACCTTACCTAAGAATAACAATATTTCTCATTAGTCGGAGTACCTAAACTTCAACATCAATCACAAAAGGAACTCTATGGTAAAAAAATGAGCATTCCGTGTGGTGCGCGAAGCATGGCAAATTTATATAAAACGCTTTTTTCCTTCTCTAGAGCCATTCTCTATCGCAAGCGCCTCATGAATATCCTGTACATAAATTTTCTTGGGAGCATTCGAAATATTACTGGACCTGGCATTGCAAAGAGGACGAAGAAGGAGAAGAACCACGAACAAAGGCAAGGCAAAAAATATCGGACCGTGCGCCCGAGAGAATTCTCGCGAATTTTCCAGTGAGCCCGTGAAATGTACTGGGCACATGGTACAGATATAGTATAACATACTTGGACTGAGATAAAATCAGAGGTAATTTCAAAGTATCGTGTTCATTTCACGAATGAATTATTGGCCTATGCCGTTGTCTTGATGAAGGAAGACTTGTATTTTGTTTTTCCCTTCCACATTATAAATTCTGTAGAAGTTATGAAATCATTTTATCAAACATAGAAAACTATTGCCAAATAATTTACTAGGGTGAAAGTGACGTAAAAAGTAAACAGAGTCTTTCATACATGTAAACTCAAAATCAAAGAGCGGGTATTATATCATTTTTGCAAGACATTTTTAATCGAACTTAGGAATGCAATAAGGAATTAATTTGAGTGAAACATAATTGATATGAATGATTCGGCACACAGTAAAGGCTCTTTTTTATGGTAGGTATTGATTCTGAAAATTGCAAATTAAATATCTGAGATCTGTATGTATTTGGGAAATGGAATTTATTAGTTCCAAAGTAGTTTTTCGTATCAAATGCGAATCTGCCCAATATTATCAGCTTTCATGTCAGATTTCTTAGATTTTTTTATGTCTATTTTTCAAATTACACATCGCGCTAGAGTGAGTTAGAAATGTGCAAAACTAGTTTACATTCGGCAAATCGCATTCAACTTAAAAAGATAAAACTCTCTGTAAATATGATATAAAACTAAAAATAAACCTTTTTTAGTCCTGAAAGAAGGTGTCTTGAGTACAACGTTTGCTGCTAAACCTGACTTTTTTTGTTCTTTTCTAATTCTTATCGCGCCTATTAGGAAAAGAATGTTACCGATTGTATAATTGGAGATTCGGCATTAACAAAACCATCGAAATCATTTACACCCCTTAACCATTGTTAAGCAAATATTCTAGATATACTTATAGCGCGATTTGTCCTTTCAAGCAAAAGAGTTTAAACTTAAAATAACTCAAAATTGTTTAAAAACAATAATAATGATAATTTGCTGGCTTCTTCAATTGCACACTTGTTGTTGTATGTGCGTGCATTTTACTGCATTCAGCGGTAGTACTAAATATGGCTAAAAGTTATCCTGGCATACGTCAGGCATCACTTTCCATATTCATGTGGAAGTCTGTAGTCCGGAGATGTTATTTTGTGAAATATGAACAAAACACGTACTGAGTACGTTGTAAAATATAGAACTAATTCGCTGACGATTCCTGGTAAGGCTTAATCCTTATGCACATAATATACACTACCGATTAAAAGTATAACACCACCTATTTTTTAGGATTGATTCAGTTCTCTTAATTTTAATGATGACAGAGATAAAAAAATTCTCTTTAAGGGGTTGAATGCTTCCAAAATTTCGTGCAAAATGAGCCCAGGCTGAAGCCAAATTGATTATTTTTTAAGCAGATACTGCAAAAATTATAGGAATTTTTTTTAGATATACGCTAATAATTTTTCTTGAGATACTGTGGAAAATTTCTTTAAAATTAGTCCAAGAAAATTACAAAATATTGATTATTACAGAAGGTATTGAAAATTTAAGGAAACATGGAAATTTATACTATTTTTGTAAGACCTGCTTAACAATATACAAATAATTTATTTCATCCTGTGCTCAACTTGGACAGAATTTTGAAAGTATTCATCCCTTTGAAGAGAATTTTGTTTGGCCCTGACATCGTTAAAATTGAGAGAACTTAATAAATCATAAAAAAGAGGTCGTCCTAAACTTTTAAAAGATAGTGTATATGGAATAAAGATTTTCAGGGAACGGGTTGATCCTAATGGTTCCATCATTATACCTATTCTAAAAATATTTTTGAAATATAAGGGATGCTCTCACGTCCTGTAATGACGTTGAATTATTATTTAAATACTAGATCTCAGTTTTTTGTACTAATCGTAATCTTTGGCGAAATCGGATTGGTGAAAAGAAATTTCTTAAAATAAAAAATTGACTTTAATCATACATTTGATATATTGAGCATACCGTATGTCAATTATTCTTACATTTTTTCATACTAAGTCGTCTCTATAAGCTATACTGATATAGTTTTAAAAATTAAGAAATTTAAATGAGATTAAAATCAAATTTAAAATCATATTTAACGTCCAATAATCAAGTTAATGCGAAAAATTCCTTAAATGAAAACCAAGAATCCAACTACCAAATTTTGGTTGGTTGCTTTCTCATTGTTCTTTTCTCTTTCCTATTTTTGTTAAAAAAAAAAGAATTTTTTCTTTTCTTTTTTAGAAAAATTTTATAGTGGTTGTCCACATTTGGGCGTTGGATTCCTGATATCGTTTTGTCAGTTATGTTAAATGCACGAATATACTGTCTAACGGAAAAACTTTGTAAGTTAAATTATCGATAGAGCTTATTTTCCTGGGCTCATAAACTGGAAAATAATCTATGTGGAAAATATCTCATACCAGTTTTTTCTATTGGGCAGCAGAAATATAGGCTAATTATCTTCTAACAACATTAATTAAAGAACCAAATGTTTTAACCCCTTTAAATTATACAGTTATCGTTTCTGGAATTGCCTTTCCTGTTTAGTAAAATTTAGAAACATTTAATGCATGAAACCTTAGTTACGTGTTTCCATAAATTCGTACAGAACTTGCTGTCAGTTTATATGCAATTATAATTACAACGTCAGGTAGTGAACAAATTAGTTTAATTAGGATAGTTGTTTAATTTTTAAAGTGAAAAGCTTGTATTCAGCGTTTCTCATCTATTATGACAGTTGCGATAAAGTCGTTGAAGCTTGTACTAGTTTTCTCGGAATGTAATCAAACTTAGTTAATATTGAGTTTATGACTTTTTTCAATGATTTCATGTTTTAAAAGTGGTTAAAGTTAATTATTCGCTGAAAATAAAATACTCTTTTCCATATCAAACACAAGCGGATAATGAGAATCACGTGAACTTTTTTGTAAGGTTTAATAATTAAGAATCTAAGTTCATCTAGATACAAATTTCCCTATGAATAAAGCAAAGCTGAAATATTGATATACTTTTTGCATATTTTACCATTACATTAACGATTAAGGCAAGACTGCCTAACTATATCGATTGATATATGTTATGTGCGCCACATTACTCGATTTCTCCTACCGTCGTTGTCAAATCTCATTTTTCATATAGTATCTTATTATTTTCTTTGTGCCAGTAATTGCCCATACAATGTCATTATACTCCTTTCGGTTTCTTCGCATTTTATAGAATATAATTTATAATATATTTATTTATTTGTTTGACTAATTATATTTCTTGAAACTTTATATCCTGCCAAGTCATCGAATTATATTTGCGGTTAAATCATTTATTTGAGTTGAGGCAGTTCTTTAATTGCTAAATACATATCTTCATTTATATTTTAAATCTAATTTATATGCTATTTCACTAAAAGGACCGTCATGCTTATTAAATAATTAGAATTCGGAAGGAGAATTATACAAATCTTAGCTTGAATCTTAAAATACGAAATCAGATTATAAACATTTTTAAGTGAATGAAATTTTTAACGTATCTAACTAAATTAAATTGTAACAAGCTTGATTATTTATTTTTATTTTAATTAAAAAAACTGAATAATAAATACAACGAATTGACGGAAGATTTGAATTTAACAGAAAAAATAATATCCAATCTGGCTTAATAACTTATCGGAATAAAATCCTTCCAGCGTGGAATTTTCATTACAGGGCTAGATGGGAAAAATGTTTGAAAATACCAGTAAGGAAGTCGCTGGTGAAGCAACGGAAGACGACTAATTCGGATTTCGAAAAATCCTTCTCTCCGCAAATGCAATCCGCTTAGAGCTACTCATTGTTCACAGATTCCACCTCGATAACTTCAGCTTTCCGTTTCAATGAATATAACTTCAGCTAATAGATTACTTCTATAATTATATTGCAACATTGAAATATCTGAATTTAAAAAAGATGTTTCTAGAATCTGCATAGGTGAATCTGGAATATTCTATTATTGATTGAAATTAATCCAAGGACATGCTAGGGATGCGATTCTTTATACGGATACATATTGCCCATCACTCAAAAATGAATTCTTTATTCAATTCCCTTTTTCATAAAACCAGACTTCGATTATCATTAATATTATATAAACCAACAAATATTCATTAGTTCAGTAAGTCCTCATGAAAATTCTTTCTAAATCATAAGGTCGTAAGACACATGCGAAAAAGGATCGTGTCCGACTTTGTTAAAAATAATGTACGACGTGAACTACATAACCTGGAAAGTCACAGGGTAAACAGTGCCTGAAAGCAATTAATTTTTTACATTTTAGATGATAATCTACATCGTAGCACATGTAATATAGAAAATACTGCATAAGTGGAAACTGTGTTTGGTTAGAAATAAAAATTCTTTCTGTTTTTTTTCGTGTAACCTACACGTAAGACTACAAATTAATTCTTTACTTATATTTACAATAATTTGGGGTTTTAAAAATTAAAATAATTATAACTACTAATCTTTTTTATGTAAATTTGTACGTAGAAGCCTTCTATTTCTGTTAAAATATGTATTCTTATAAAGCAATTGGATTACAACCTTCTTAATGCTTATCCCCACAATTTGTTTTTGCCTGTCCTCTAAAATTTTGATATTGTGGCTTATGGCCTTGTCGAACTATATGGTCGATAATTTGTGTTATTAAGCTAATTTTCAACTTTGATGCCTTCAAGTGCATATATGAAATATAATATGTGCAATATTAAATGCAGCCTGTTTCATCCATCCCTCGAAGAGCACAAGTTAGTAAAGTTTTCCTGCGTTCTTGTCTGAGACCCTTAATGAAACTGGGACCTGCCGGTAACGTCAGTTTGGATTAGGTGATGTGGAACGAGGTAGCTGCACTTGTATCTTAATTGTTTTCGGTAAGCGGTCGCTGTTTCTGACATTAATGCTGCTCGTAAACAATGCATTACCGCGTAGTTTCACACAGAACCAGATCTCGTAGTTGTGAATCACCCACGAGTATTTTCACCCAGTTTCTGAATCCGCGCGGTTTCAGCGATTGAAAAACTAAGCTGATTTGCAGTGCAATTCATAAAACGAAATCTTTTGTCATATACTTTTAGTGGATGAATTATAAACGTCCATTCACGAAACTTACTGATATTATATTTGAATGTAGCTTAGCATACATTCATCGCAAAGCTAGAATACTTGTATCATTTTCCCTATCCATATTAGTAGCCACTGCTCACCACTGATCACTACCATTCCAGTTCCGTTATTAAATTTAATAGAAAGTTTTTCTGCTATTTGAAGAGATAAGTTGATCAATAGGTAGATTTCTATTTTCACGGTTGTGAAAAAGATATCTACACTGATTGATGATAACGATCTCTGATGATGATACGTATTCCTTTAAATTACTCTTATCATAAATGTAATATCTGGCTTGAGATAGCGTGTATTTCCCAGTGGTGAAGCGAAGAGATTGGATTCTTTTTCGGAAAAAAATTCAAATTCAAATTCAACTTTGCTAACATAACATCATACAATAATGAAAGCGAATTATCTATTTCAGGATGAGCAGACATCAATAAACATAAATATATACAAATAAAAATTATTTTTTCAATGCACAAAAATTGTATGGGTAGTGAATTAACCAATTTAAATATAAATTCAAAAATTCTAT
Organism: Acraspis erinacei; assembly: GCA_035041075.1. Lineage (NCBI taxonomy): Eukaryota > Metazoa > Arthropoda > Insecta > Hymenoptera > Cynipidae > Acraspis > Acraspis erinacei. The sequence goes on from JAWWLR010000002.1 coordinate 60,010,695, forward strand.
GAAAGTTTAAAAATTATGAAAATCCTACGGATATTTACTCTATGTATCATTGATTCCAAACATTATTTTCACCTATACTCTAAGTCTATGCTAGCTACTGTATTTAAATATATTGCCTATTAACTTTAAAACCATCTTATCTATAAAACTCAAAAAACATTTGTGTAGATGCAGTGCCGTAGGGTAACTGATTCCTTAGATTTTACCACGGATTTTACTTCAAAAATCATACAAGGTACTATAAAGTTTGTATTCAAAAATTTAAGTATCACAACGATTTACCCTCACTTGAGACCTTTTTGCAATTACTTGGCACTAATCGATACACATTTAAATAGTTTTCAGTAAAAAAATAATTTTCTTTGCGAATAATAATTTCACGAAGCATATCATACATGTTCTGGGAATGTGTAGGATTTTGTAGCATACAATTTCTTGTTATATTAGATGGGTGAAGAATTTCTATAAGCCATCGTTTTTTGTTGGTAAGATACGATTATTCCTACCTAAAATGTAAGATAAGGCATACTTTTAGAAATGCAGGAAAATAATGTTGCAAGGACTGCGCACTCGGTAAATTATTCGAAGTACTGTGATATTCTTGCTTCCGTTATCTACAAAACTCCACAAAATTTCACAGCGGGTATTAAAATTCTGTGGGGCACGACGGCTGTACTAAGAGCTTTGATTAATTATACTTCGTCGTTCATGTATTGCTGACGGAATTATGTACCCGCATACTGGTATTAATCACATTTAATCCGACGCGTGTCGCGCTTCGTTGCGTGAGGTTGCGGAAAGGAAGAAAGGAACAGGTGTTTAAGGGATTAACATGACAAAATTTCCTTTTTACATGTCCTTCAGGATTTTTTTATGACGTCCTTTCTGTCAAACAGATTTCTATCTAAAATGTACATAATCCCGACCAGAAATGAGCCTATTTTCGTGTTTAAAGTAACGCTGAAATAATTCAAAAATTTGTGAATACATGCATTTCAAATTAAAAGAGAAGAATTTTCAGCATCAATCACTCGCCAGTGAGCACATTGTGAATTCGATGTGTACCAATATTAAATACGAGTGCTTATTCTTAGAGCAGCTTTGACCCAATATTACTTTTCCTTTTCTTCAAGAAAGTGTAGTACTCTAGTTGGATACTAATGATACCCGAGTCGAAATTTAGACCCTACTTTGAAGTTGCAGCTCCTTATTAGAACCTGCTTTAATGTTATTTAAACTCATAGTCCCTGCTTTAAACTTTTAGCTCCTAGAGAATGAAACATTGAATCCATTTCAATCGACAGCTCCTACTTTGAATCTCTAGAGGCTAAAGTCTTCACATTCAAGACCTTACTTTGACGCTGCTTAACCTCCCCTTCAATACTGACCCTACTTTAAATCTTTTTAGCCTACAATGTTCGAACTTCATGAAAATAAAGTAAAAAAGGTTAATTTAACTCAATGGTCATCTTAATGACTGAATGCATACTCATTTAACATCAATATTTCATTCAAGATTCAACCTAATCGTCATTAATTATTTATATATAAATAAATATTGCTTTGCAATGCTCAATTACACAAAAATATTTTCTTTTAACTGAAAAAGCTGAAAATTTGTATGATAATAATATTCATCATGGAAAATGTCTAAATATTGTCGATGAATAAGCCATTATCAATATTTTTATCAATAAATGATAAAAGTGTGTGTATTTAACAGCCATTTAGGTAGTTGAGAATCACAACCAATTATAAGAATAAAATATTTTCTATCAATAACAAAACATATTATAAATTAAATCAAGAATTTGAAAAAGATATTGAAGTATATATTTAATAATTATGATTAAATTTACTGATTGTCCTTTAATTTTTATTAGTGTATTATCGTTAATTTATTTTCAATATGAATTCGTAAAGAAAATAATTATTTCCAAGGAACAGTATCACTTTTTCAATGGTTTGGTCATTTTTGTTACGAAACGATAACAATTGAGAGTTTTTAAAACATTTTCTTAGAGAAATATTACTATTCACATGTCATCCACTTGATTTAGGAATAAAAATAATTTCTTTTTGTCAGAAAATGTTTACTTTTTTATTTTTTTTATCATATTTCTTGGAGAATAAGAACAGCCAACTTGTATGAAGAATAATTGTCTACTTATATCGAATTTTGGGACGACGAGACAATTGGTTATAAAACTAGTACTGTTATTGCTAACATAAACTTATTTCCTCATGATTATTAGGTGGAATCTTGAACTAAATATTTGGTTATTTAGTGTAATTGGTATGGTGTATGGTGAAATACTCAGTGTGTGCGTGCGATCTCGGGTTCATTTCTTAGTACTTACGGATTTTTCAGTACCCTATGCTTTAGCGACATAATAAAAAAATACTATTAATAATATGTCAACAAAATAATTGCTAATATTCTTGATATTTATATCACAGATATTATTTTATTTTTTCTGACAAATAACAAATCTTATTTTTATTCATACATATTGGTGTGAGATTTTAGAGAACCTGCTTTGAAGCCACAAGGCATACGTGTAGCAGTTTGAGCTTTAAAAGAGTGTCTAATTTTTCTTAAATACAGACCCTACTTTGACGCTAAACGTGGAAAAACCGCCGATTTCGGACACTTTTACCGTGGAAGTAGGGTCTAAATTACATTGAAATCGCTGTATATTTAGAACCTACTTTATCGTTTCCAGCGCCTACTAAGGTAGGAGTTACAGTTTCAAAGTAGTTCCTAAATTTCGACTCGGGTAATTTCATAATGCAGTTCATAATAAACTTAAGTATACTTCATTTGAAAAAATTATATGGCGTGAACTAAAATGAGGTAAAACGGATATTAGCAGGGTCAAGAATGCTACCTCAAAATTGGAATTTCAATGGCGGCCTTCTTTACTTCATTTTATGAATAATATTTGTTTGCTTCCTCAAAAGAATTATTAAGGATTATCATTTAAAAGTTGGGGCACGAAAGTTGCCTAAGAATTTCCAACTTATCGATGATTAAAAATTTGCACTTTTTCTACACTTCCGGACGATCCTTTTGTTGTACCGCTTAGAAATTCTTTAGAGTTAAAATATTTTAAAATACTTCTAAATATTTTAACATTCTCTTTCATTATGATCTTCTTCCATCTGATATAACTATCACTTTGAGAAGTTATTTTAACTCATAATATTAGATCTGTTCTATTATTCATATTGCATCGTATTGCAATGTGTAGACCGGTCCCAAGATTTTGCA
>JAWWLR010000002.1:60018482-60028905 GCA_035041075.1 Acraspis erinacei
TAATTATTAATCTTTTTCAGATTTAAAAACTCCCGCCATTAAAATGATTTTTCACGATTTTCAGCAGTCGGAAAAACTGAGGTGTGAACGGCCGCTTGCTTGGACAAGTATGCAGGCTGCCTGCTTGCAGAGGCATGAAAGCACCTTTACTCCGGGCCCATCACTGAGCGCCGTTCAGTCGAAACATGCGCACGTCAAGGTGGCCTCTTCGGGAACCCTGTTCTAAATTGTAATCGAATCGCAGTTCGAATTCGATAATACGAGCGCTGAAGAGGTCTATACCTGACCATACTAGTAATTACCGGTAATTACTGATAATCTCGGTAAAAGGATTTAATTCTGTAATTTTTAACAGAAAAAAGGGTTGTGCAGACGAATATTTAAATTTTCTAATAAATGATACCTGTTCACGTATTTTGTAGTTTGCTGCTCGTAAAACATGTATAATAACAGATGCATTTAGTTTTTTTTTTAAATGAGGGTTAATAAACTTTAAATATATTTTAAGTGCTTATATACGAGGGTAACGTATCCTTTTAGTGGAAATTGTACATGAACGTACTTTACAAGTGACAGCCAGAAAGGATTTATGAACATTTGACGAATGCTATATGATAAGTATAGTTTAAAAAGTTTGAAAAATGTATTTTGTGATGTTTACAAGGCATAAATGGCACTATGCTCATTCCCAAAACTTCATTGATTAAAATTCGTGTCTCATTGATAGAGGGTCTAGTACTCAGCTCGGTGCTGACACCTACGATTATTTTGCTTGGTGAAATTAATATTTTTGTTTAAGGCTGTTGGAACGGGGTGCACAAAAATGGCGAAATCTATGAGACACCTAAACCTTACCAGCGGTTGATGATAATTCGGTTTGTTGGTTTTAAAAATGCTCTCTCATGATTTTCTCGTCGCCAAAAGGGGATTCATTGTTGTGGGATATGCGCTTGCTGTCTAAATTTTTGATCATAATCGACTAATTGCTAAAAAAATGAGAGTAAAGTGGTTAATCAAAACACATGAAAACAGCACCAAGACTGTTTGGCGCTGATCGTACAGTGGTACTTGATCGTACACTGAGTTCCCGAAAGAAATGTTCCAGGTATAGAGGACAAGGTGGTCTAAGGGGACAAGAGAATGACGCCGCTAAGTCAGCGGATTAACTCCACAGCAACACAGGAGAGTACGAAAAAAGCGGGCTGTAATCTCTGCGGTTAATCATGTCGAAAATATCTAAAGAAAACAAGAGGAAGCGTTTATCTTACCAAGAAAAAAATAAGCTTTTAGACGAAGTGAAATCAGGTGTTTCAAAACTTCTTTATATTTTTAGTACTGAATGTCGATCTTTGAACTTTATAATCTATAAAAGTTAAAAATTTGCAGTTTATCTGCTTTTAATTTAAACTTGTTTAATTTTAAGTGTTACTACCTGAATTTTATGCGTTATTACTTCCAATGGAAGAATGCTTAGCTTTAGATTTAGGGAAATGACCATGAATTTTTTTCGATTAAAACGATCACCCTGATATACGTACACTTATGGTGCGCCGAGTCCCGAGATTATACGAAGGAGATAAAGGGTACCCCCGAAACGGCTTCTATAGCGGGACTGCAGTTTACTAAACAAGCATGTACTGCCGATAAAGTTGCACTCCTCTTGGCGGGAATTTTAAATTAGAATAAAAATGCGATTTGTGTTCTGTATTTTTGTAATTTTTTTTGGCATGTCTTACTTGGTCTTGTAATAGGAAAACTGTGGAAAGTGATAAAAGGATGCCGCCGTGAACTCGCTGATAATAATTGATAATAATTTTTCAAGTAAAAGAAATGAGTTATTGAAATATTTAGATATCTTGTTATGCTGTAACGTGCAAAACCCATATGGAAATGGCGAACTACGTAGAATCCTATAAATAAGGTAAGTACTGTACAAACTATTCTGGATTTATAGACCATTAATATTAATCGCATAAATTTCTTATTGAAAATAACAATATCTGCAGGTTTTTGCAAATATTAATAAACCATCGTCCTTTAAATATCGAGACATAGAAGCGGCATTATTCTACACAGCGGACGGGGAATTTAGCGAAAAAATTTTGCAGGAAAAACGTATTGATTAAAGCCATGTGACGAGAGAGTCACGTGACCAAAGCTGGTTCTCAATTTTTCTTTCCCAACTTATGTCTAAACAAAATGAAATATGAATCTGAAAGTTTGGGAACTGAAAGAGGAGGCAATAAAATGCATGTCTCTGCTTTGTTCCGGTTGAAATTTTGAAGAAGAAAAAATTTCGAAGGAAATAAAAATGGAAGCTATATATGTACTTTTCAATCCCAACTTACGCCCTCACGGAATGAAATATCGTATTAAAAATTTGACACGCTAAACAGAAGGAACGAAGGAAGTGTCTCTGGTCCTAAATAATTAGAATTGTGAAAAAATAATTTATTACTAATTTGATCACATACCGACAGTGCTGTAAAGCCCTGCAAGCAATTTTCAATGTTGTAAAAATGGCTAGTTAAGCGGTTCATATTAATTAAAGTGGGGTAAAACAACACAAATCGCTCACGAAAATTATACACAAATAATGCAGAATCTAATGTTTGCATTTGAAATGCAAATAAATAAATTTTGTCTGACATTCGTATCAGCTGTTTCAGAGCAGCACTAGCGCAACGAGTAGACAACTTTGAACTTCTATGGGTCTGTGGGTAATACGGATTGCATGATAACCGACAGCGAAACACAGAAGTCAAACTTCTGCCGTAGAGCCCTGGCCCCCCAAGCTTCAATGCATTTTCGTGGGACAAAGTTTTGGGTACGAAGTACCAGTAAATGTCCGTCGAGGGCGCCAGCTGGCTTCAACACAGACGTCACTGTGGTCAGTGATAAGTGCCGAACGTATCTGTGGGTCGTGTGGTTAATTGGAATTTTCCTGTACGTATTTTTAGGTTATTGTTTATATTAACCCAAAAATAATGATTTGTCTAAGATAAAAGATTATCGGAGACCATCGGGTAGCAGGTTTATGAAAACCTACCAAGGACAGAAAATAATGTATTGGAAAAAGATTTTCGAGAAATTGTTGATCTGACAAACCGTGACTAGAGTTCTTAAATGCCCGAGAATTTATGTTGAGCAAATGCTCTCGAGAATATGCTCAGCAATTAAGTTCGAACAGAGCATTTATAGAGCCTTGCAGAGAATTTAAAGCATTTGTTGTTTAAACAAATATATACCATAATTACCAAATATATTTTTTTTAAAACATTCTACAGTGAAGTAAACATATAATTTTTTTTAAATTACACAGTTTATACGGATTAGGTAATTCCAGGAATTCAGGATATGTCAGGGAAAACCTGACAGAGTTAGGGAATTTCCGAAAAACTAAAGTTGAAGTTAGTCTTACTTTTATGGTTGTAGATCGCATTTATTTAGTTGAAGATTAATCTATTTTTATTGAGGATTCAAACTTTTTTGTTGACACTTCAATACTTTTTGATTGAGATATCAAATATCACGTTTATCGTTGAGAATTCATCCTTTTTGGTTAAAAAATAAACTACTTAGTTGGAAGTGGAACAGCGTTGTTAAAAATTCATTTATTTGGTTGATCATTTATAATTTTAGTTGATAAAACCCTTTTTTTGTTCAAAATGTAATTATTTTGTTGAAAATTCAAGTACATATTTGATTTAAAATTCCTGTATTTTATGAAAATTCGAATTTGTGGGAGATTATTTAAGCTTCTTGATGACTAATTCATCTTTTTGGTTGACAATTCCTGTAAAAATTCAAATATTTATTTGCAAATTCGCTTCCTTTGTTAAAAAATCGTCTATTTTGGTAGAAAATTCACCTTATTCATTGAAAATTGATCTTCCTGGTTGAAAATTAGTTTTTCCTTATTGAGATTTAATTTTGCAAACTGAAAAGGTAGCTTCCATTTTTTTTGAAAATTGTTTTTTTATCGAAATTTATTCTCAGTTAAAAACTATATTATTTCGTTGAAAATTTATATCCATTTTATTTAAAATGAAGTTTCTTACTGGAAATTTAATTATTCTATTTTCAGTTGAAAATTGATATTTTTTAGATGAGAATTGAACTATTTTTTGAAAATCCGTCTTTTTTTGGTAAAAGAGTACTTTAGCCAGTTGAAACTTCATCTTTTTGGTATAAATTAATTTCTGTGGTTGACCATTTGTTTTACTATTTTAAAATTTAAGTATTTTATTTTTGGGATTAAATGTACTTTTTGAGTTGAAAATGCATGTATTTGGTTACAAATTAATATGTTTTTAGCTGAAGATTTATTATTTTAGTTGAAAATTCACTTCACCTATTCCATTTTTTGTGGAAAATTTACCTTTTTCAATAGAAATTTAATTTTTTTCTACAAAATTTTCTATTTGGTAGAACATTTAACAACTATATTTTTTGTTAAGTATTCATTTCTTTGGTTGGAAAAAATATTTAGTTGTAAATTCGTTGGTTCATCACTGTGATTAAAAATTATTTTCTTTGGCTCTAATTCATTACTTTTTATTTTTAAATTATTTTCTTTTTAGCTGAAGCTGTAACTAATCCATTTTTGCTTGCAAATTTATGTTTTTAGTTGAGAATTAATTGATTTTGCTGAAGACTCATTTTTTGTTTGTTTAAAATTTACTTTTCAAACTGCAAATTGCACTATTCTGGGTTTGGTTTGTAAATTTATATACATATTTTTTTATTTTGTAGTTGAAAATTTATATCTTTTATTAAAACTGTATCTTTTTGGTAGAAAATTCATCTTTTGCGTTTAAAATTGAATTATTTTGTTGAAATTTTATTATTTTGGAATCGAAAACTCAACTAAAAATTGTTTAAAATGTATGGAGAAAAAAATTTGGTTTATCTTAATGTTATTAATCTTTTTGATGCATCCCGCGAAATTTAAATAATGCAATTATAATTCATAAAGATAGAAAATAAAATTTTTTATATATAATTCAAAATCCTTATAAATGCTCATTAAATTCTCAAAGCACATAAAGGCAGAGCATATTCTCGAGCGAATTCTCATGCTCGTGAGAATTTCTCCGAGCACGTAAACTCTTTAGAACACTATGTCAATATTTAATTATATGCTTGGTCTCATTTTACGCTTCAATTTTTACCATGTACCTCCCTGAAGCATGCAAAAATTGAAAGTGGAGAGTTGAAAATTGATTAAAAATGAAAGAGAAGTCGGCCTTTCTCACATACTATCTCGGCCAATGTTTACCGACTCATTCGAAGCGAAAATGAATAAGATTTGTGACAGTTTTTTGATAATCCTTCTCGCTGAGATATCCACGAGAAAAGAGTCGTATTTTGAATATTAAATTTTTTAGTGGACTTCTATTGTAAAATATACGATCTGCGGCAACTGTATAATGCATTTGTCATGAACTACTGAACATTTCAAATCAGTAATTCAATATCGAAAAAGTTATTTATTTATAATGGATCCGTTTTTTCATGAACTAAATAAACGTTCGTCCCAAAGGATTTCATGGACATTTTATTCAATGAAATGTTATTTTACTGAAACAAATGTAAAATTGAAACAAATATTCCAAGATTTTTAATAAGTTGAAAATTATTTTTTTTAATGAAGATTTATTTTAATGAAATTATTTGATTATTTAAAAAATTATTTACTTGTAATAATGGTGTCAACTATTAAAATCGGATAAATATTAGTCTCAATTCTATGAATAATTATTTATCTCGAAAACATTGTCCTTTCTATCCTTGATCCGCTCATGGGCGAATGGTTTAATTTAAATACGCATTTTTCACTTCGAAAAATCGATTTAATTAAAATATGGAAATATTCTATAGGGTGTAAGAAACAGATTTTAGAGAGTTAGTTTCTCAGCTCCCAAGACATCATTTCACTGACTCAATAATTTTCACATTTATTCCATTCGAAATATATGTATAAAAGAAATACTATCAAAGAAGTGATTCCCTTGAGTAGTGGCATAATAAAGTTGAAAGAAAAGAAATCAAATAAACGCATTTCCTTACATCTAGTAATTTTGTTCAGTGTGTTCATTCTAAGAGGGTTTCGCATCCATGCTAAGCTATACTATGTTTCCTATCAAAATTATATGTGTGTATTTTTGCATGCAACATTTCAACACGAAGAGAACTCTTTTAGCATGCAAATTTAGAGTCAAGCCTTCAAAATGACAGTAAATCTCAGAGATGGAAATCTTGAATTTGGTACAACTACCCTTGTTGTTCTGCAAGAGGAATATAAATTGACTGTTTCATGCAATATGGAGCGAAGTTCGGGAAAGTTCCAATGAAGAATACGTTTTGAGTTGTTCTGCCTATGGAATCAAGTCCAATTTTATCGATTTCTACCCTTATACTTTTGGTGAGGAGGAAAATAAAAAAATAAAAATATGCTTGATTCAAAGAAATAATCGTAGTGAATACATTTTTTTAAATATTTCTTTAATACAAATAATTGGTGTTATCTAAACCAAAAGTATGAAATAATTTTTGAAAATTAATATATATTTGAGTAATTGAAATGGTAACTAAGAGAATAAACCTTTTTATTGGTTGCAATAAATAAGGGATTTACATTTAAAAATTACAAAGTTAATATAGTCAAAAGTGATTTTAAATCAAGAAAATATTTGAATGATCAGGAACCATAAGGGACTAACCCTTATTCGGAACATTTTCCAGGAGAACGGAAAAACTGTTCACCGAGTACGTCTTGGGATTGCATTTTGAAGATCTTTGTTATTTAACTAAAAATATAAAAATTCCATTTTTTCACTTTCTGAAAAAGCACGATGCGTAGAACAGATTGGATAATACATAAAGCCAAAAAAGTGCTTTTTGAAACTTTGGTGGGCTAGTTCCTTATGGTTCCCGATCATTCATTTTCTTTAAACGGATTAAATTCCATCGGCCACAGTAAATTCTTTTATTAATTATTAATATATTAATATTATATATTATATATATTATATATATATATATTTTTTATTTTTTTATTATATATATATATTTTTTATAATTATATATTAATATCAATATTAATTTAAGTCAAAGAAGTGTAATCTTAATTTTACCGTGATTCGTGATCAGCAAGTAGTGAAAGCTCGTTTGCTCGTGGTCGACCGCGACACTGAAAACGCAGTGGTGGTGAGGCGGTGCGCGGTCTTACTAAACTGACGATATCTTGGGACAAAATAGTCTCCATGACTTTTTTTTAAAGAAAGTTGATTTCACAAATAATAATTTTATTAATATTTAAGAAAAATTGAATGTGGAGAAGTTCACGAATAATGGAGTTAAAATTTGTTTTAGGCAAAATTTAAAAAAAAAATTGTAATTATCTTGTATTCGTAAATATATCATTTCACCTCCAATGTGTCCAATTTTGATCAGAATCCAATTATCTATTCCAGAAATATTGACAATTCAAAAAAATGTGACCCCGAAATTCAACATGGCTTTAATTACGCAATTTCGAAACTTTTTAAACATTATTTGTTATTATTTGTTTTTCAACAAATTTGTTTCATAATGCATCATAATTTTACCAATCTTTATCAAAATCGGACGACAAGGGGCAGATCCTAATATTTCTGACGTATACTGACTAATTAAATGGTTCCTGACTCAAATAGGGTACCCATAAGGACCAGATCTTGAAAATACGTAATTCAGGGACTTTAACTACAATAGGGGACATAGGGACCTATCTGTGAGGCCTGTAGTGGTGACTATCATTGATAACTAATTTCTAAAGTGAGATAATACGCTCTGTAACACCTCTATTGGTATTTTTCATAAATTACTAATAGTTGCAAATCTGAAATTTGCTATTGTAAGAAATAACTACTGCGAATTATTTATTTCTTCTCTATGAACTAAATAAACGTTTCTTCTAATTGATTTCATGGGAATAAATGTTTTTTGAACTAAAATAAATGTATAATTTAGACAAATATCTAAAAATGTTGAATGAACAAAATACTTCAACGAAATTCAAATGTATTTATTTCTAAAAAGTTTATAACTCTAACGTATATAAATAACTTCGAAACTTCACTGATAATATTGTAATTTTATCTTAGAACGATAGTACTAATTTTACATTTCTGAATATATCTTTACGGTTTTATTTACAGTTATTCCTATTATTATATCTTTTTCTGCTATACCTTAGAATTTTTTCTGTCAGTTGCACTCGAATTCTGTAAACGTAAGATCATTCTCATTTTAAGACGGGTTTACACCAGCTGAAAGGATCTGGAAAAGATGAATGAGGAATCCGTGGAGGTTCAGAGAGCTAATTAGTGCGACCTTTCCTACGAACAGGTCTTTGTTGAAGATTCTGAATAGATTTGAATAGTCGAGTGGATGAACCTGCGAAGAAAACCGTCGCCACGATAGGCATTCTTTCATCACTCCATCCTTCTTTTAAGGCACCTTGAGTGTTCCTTGCGATTCGACTCGAGGTGCTCGTTGACAGAGAGAGCGAAAAAGTCAGAAAGTTTACGTAAGAAGGTTTAGGAAAATTGAAAATGGAATTAAATTTTCCAACAGCTTCAGAAGATACGCGTGAAGTGCTCTCGAGAGTCGACGGAGACGAAATACGCTTGTTTTTCTGAAAGACGTCCGTATAAGCTTCACCCGCGGCAGCATCTGTAGATCCATGTAAAGCAACTCTAGTGCCCTCTGTGTAGTTTCCTTTTATTTCGCTTGTTTCTGGCTCCTGTCTCAAATTGCCAAATTACGTTGAAACTACTCTAACTCCTATTAAAAGCACTCCCAGGTTTCATCTTTTCTGGCACCACTTCTTACGCATAGCTCTCAACATTTTTTTAGAATACGTCCGTTTATATGACATGAAACATCGAAAAATTGAAATAGACGTGCCATTTCCCTTATCGGCTTAGTGGTAATTCATCCCGTCGGTTTTGATCAAGTCTTCAAGTTTTAAGACCTTCTGAGAGAAAAAAAGGGGATTTCACAATCTCTGTCCTCGCCGAACTCATCCCCATCATTTGTGAAGATTATAACGCGCAAAAGAATTATTGGATTAGATTGAGCTTTGGAACATTTTTATGCTTCTGGCAAAGAAAGGCTGAGTTCCTTCAGGAAATTCTACTAGAAAGTTGAAAATTCAAGTTTTTTGGTCAAGCTGCATTCAACAGGTCTGCAAAGTTACTCTCAAACATGGGTCAGCTGCATAATTTCTAAAATATCTATAAAAGAAAGACTATTAAATATGTCCTAAATTTCAAATAGTGTTATAATAAAATAGTGGAAAATAGTCATTACAGTGTATTTTACAGAATAAAAAGGTTCAATTTAATTTCATTGAGTTATAATAAATTCCATCAAAATAATATACTTAAAAATTAGTTCCCTTCAATTCCAATTGATTAAAATGAATTTCCTTGAATTTCTTTAAACTTGTTTCAATAAATGGCATTGTATTACATTAAATTGACTGGACATCTCATATACTCCTTAAGATGTTGTAGAGTTCCCAATTAATTCAATTGAAAGCCATTATATGCCATTTTAATGCTGATAATTTCGATAAAATTCACTTTAGATTGAATTCAGTTCATCTAAGGTAAAGTGAATTTATCTGATACCCGAGTAAAAATTCTTCGACTTCGTTTCAACTGGAATTGCCTCCAATCAAGACATCCTGAAGTCTAAAAGTTCGACTTTAGCATGTCTTATTTTTAAAATGGAGCCAGAGTAGAGAGTATATATTAAACCAATTCATTTTTTAATTTTCATTTTCATTATGCTTCTTTGACGAGGATAACGAAAATGTTGTTTGTTTTTACGTATTTCTAATGACTTAGTAGATACTTATAGAAAATTACAATTTTAATTTTGTTGAAGAAAAGTTTTTAGGGTTCCTACCTACATACTCATAGTTTCTGAATTTTTAAATTAAAAATAAGATATTTAATAATTACAAATTTTTCATTCGTCAATTTTAGTCCTTCGAATCTGTTAACAGTCTCATTTCTGAGTGCAAAAAGGTGTCTCTTGAGAAAAGTTTACGCCGAGTTGTAAGCACCAGGCTAAGAAATAAAAGTAAGTAATTATCTTATCCCTCTTCTTAATTTTAAAAATGCAGCCAGACATCGATGTCTCGGAGATATACTCAAGACATCACCAACACTGTTAGAAATTTCTGAAGGAATTTTCAGAAACGCGTCACTAAAGCTTTATGCAGAAACCGTTTACTGCGTAAAACTCCAGTCACATGTTTTAGTAAATTCTGTTACTTCTTATGTATCTACACTCAAAAAAAATTCTGGTTGGATCAACCAGAATTCTAGTTAATTCAACTAGAATAGAGTGTTAAATATGCCCT
>JAWWLR010000002.1:60105526-60115739 GCA_035041075.1 Acraspis erinacei
ACATCTATTGAAAAAGACGTTTTTGAAAATGCTCTGTCAGCGGCTGATTTCTTCATATTTTTAAACCAAATTTCAGAAAATGATCTTTAAATAATAAACTATAATATGTAGATTAGTATAATAAAGTTACCTTAACCGGATTCTAAATAAGAATTCAGAAAAAAATGTTCTTTTTTCACCAAAAAGACCGAAGTCCTCTCTTAAAGGGGTGGTATTTAAAAAGTAATTATTTACTCGTATTGTATAGCTAATTGTGAAGATAAGGTTCAGATTTAATTACTTTATTTGTGGATTCGGACAAGTTTGGCGAAGAAATGAAGTAATTATAGCCTTCGTGTACATTTACATATCAGAGATTTATTTTCAGCAGCTTTGAGTTTTTGGAAAAAGTCGTAGTGTCAGCGTTTGGATCAATCGCACATTTTTCTAATATTCTTTTCTACGAATTTTATATTTCTATGCAGAATTTTCACATTCGCATAATTTAGATAACTTATATTTATTTGATTTTGACTTATTCTCTCCTCTCCCCTTACCCATGTCAGCCCTTTTAGAATCCCACTCCACCTAACCATTAACAAACTCTCTATTTCAATAAAAATCCATACATATTTTACCTAGAATTATGTACAACTTCCAAATATTCATGCAAAGTATGAACATGATTTCTGAAACGCCGTTGACGGTGTCAGCGATAAAAGACCGAGAGACATCTGACGGAGACTATAAAGGTTGCTGCCGAAGGCGACGAAACCCAATAAAACGTTCTGGTTTGCTCAGTGTAAACAACGCTAGATGATTTTAAATTGAAATAGAACAAGTGAATACAATTTCTGAAAATTAAAATATCTGTTTTTATAACATGGTTTATTGGTTTCAATTGCGTTCAGTTAATATTGCAGAAGAATTATTCAATATTTGTTTAAAGTATGTAAATAGTATTTATGTGATAGAAACTAAGCAACTACCGAATGCTGTCACCTAGTGAAAAAGGCTCACTAATTGATAACTTTACCTGTAGTCATTAGAAAAAAGTCCGCACGTTAGTTTTTATTCGAATGTTTCGCTGAGTGGGACAGGATTTACAGATGGATGTGCTTGACGTGACCCAGTTGGAAAAAATTAAACTTTTCTATGAAATTTATTGATTAATTTTTGTTATTGGTAAAAAGTAAGACTTTTTTGAAGTATTAATTTAATTCGCAATGTTTAATTAATTGTAAAATATTTTAATACCTCATATTTCCGTAAATTTTCAATAATTTATATATTTACGAAGATTTTGAACATTTCTCATACTATACTGTCTTACGAAATTCGGATAAAGCTTTTTGCTATTTTTTCACTAATCAAAAGTAAAGCAAAAATATAGAAATAGGTATAATGATGAAAATAGCAATTCCAAAAATGCGATTTTGTATCAGACTAACTCGCTATTGATCAGAATGAATGCAAATAGACATAAGAAATACAAAATAATTATTTAAATGCACAAGCTAGTTCTTATAAACAATGTTTATACACAAACACATAAGTATAGTGCGCAAGTGTGACTTATTTCCATACATCAACAATTGCTATTTTTACAAACAATTATAAGAACAAACTTGTTGAAAGGGAATATATTTCATTTTATATATCAAATTTATTGAACAAGAACTAGTATTTGTTTGAAATAATTTATTAAGCAAATACACAGCTATAAACATTTTTATTTAAGGACCCATGTAGAAATCTTGATAGGGGCCAAATATTATTGGGGGCCTAATAAATATTCCCCATTTTTGTTAGGATCCGCATGAGAGCAATTGTTAGGGGCCGTACCAGTTTGGTTACGCAAAATTGTTAGGGGCCCTTAAAGGAAATTTGTTGAGGCCCCTAAAAGAAATCCTTATTATTTCCTAATTATTGAGAGAGGCTCTCGTTAGGGTTGAAACGATACAATTTAAAATAACTATCGATTTGAAAACATTAGTAGAAAAAAAGCTTTTTTGAAATGCATATTCTCACTGGTGCGCACCTCAGAATTACTGGCGCTCAATAAAAACACTTAAAAGCTATTTATTATAAATATTGTATTTACATGTTATATCAAAGTTACAATTTTTATACACAAATTATTTCAAGAATTTAAAAATTTCACATCAGCACGTGGAAAGAAGCAGCTTCTTTTATCTCGTGTATTTAATACCGTCCTGCTATTGACATTGGTGAGCTTAACATGAAGCACTCCTAGCGAAAAGAAAAACGCGTCAAATATATAATTACGAAATATGATTTATGAACTGGCTAGCCACGAGAATTATTAAAAATTATTAAATTTTTATCGAAATTTTATGTCCTTATTAAACAATACTAATTATTAATTAAGTAATTCTAATATTGTTAAATATTATTAAACTTGTAAAACTTTGATTAAAAATTAATATGAACTAGCTTTTCAGAAATATTTCAAGAAGACTTGAATGGAGAAATGATTTTTCTTCCACCATGGCATGATCATTCCATTCATTTAGCTGTAAGTAAACTAATCTCGACTTTAATATGAATTATTTCTACAAATAAAATAAAACTAAATTTATTTTTTTCTGACAATATAGATAGCTCACAAAATAAAACAATTTTAAGGTTTAATTTATGACTAGTTATTTGAGTTTATCTGTGGTTTAAATTTTACTTCAACTGTTGCTAAAATAAAAATTTAGTGCAAGTGTTTAGTTTGCTTTTAATATAATTTAAAATTAGCACTGAAAAATATCGATCGGTTAAGAAAATTGTGTTACTGATGAAACATTTTCAACAACCTATAATCATTGAGTCTAATGAGTAAGACTCTCCTACGTGAATATTTATGTAATGCGATTCTACGGTTATCATAAGGTTTTAACAAGTATTTAACTATTTTAAGATGCTGATCTCTGGAATCTGAAATATATAGCTTACTATACAATAGAAGTAATGATACTTCTGTACGCCTGTGTATGACTCGCGAACGTATTGCACAGCTTCAGTTTAAAATTAAAAAGGCGGGACGTCATGCATCAAATTTTCAGGGCGTGATCAGCTACACCACATCAAATAAAATGTTCATTTTAAAAGTTAGAGCACTTTCTCGAAACTTGCGGAAAGTTAATTACAGGCTGAAAAAGTGTAAACTGTTGCCCATCAAGCAGCACTGGACAGAAAAAATAAGAGATCGTTCAACAAACAAAGATCGCCTTGAACGGCGAGTAAAGTTCATTCAGGAAAATTTCACGTCCACCTAGTCGAAAAGAGATTTAAGTCTTCTAGGCAGCGGCCAGGGGAACAGCGTCGACTAACTACTCCTAAAGAATTGAAGAGAGTTATCGCTAGAATTAAGAACTTTTCAACATCAGAGCCAGATAACATCAACAAGTTTTGGTAGAAGAAGTTCACTTCTATGCACCAACATCTAGCTTGTGTATTTAGCACTTTCGTAAACAGAGAACCACACATAACACAGTGATTAGTGGAAGAAAACACAGTAGTAATCCATAATATCGGCGATTTGTCAAGTCCAAAGAACTACCGGCCCATATCTTGTTTAAGACTAGACGCAACATATACACAAGCATCCTTAAAGAGAGGATATTAACATGTATTGAGCCGGTATAGAGTGCAATAGCTGAACAACTTGGATGCAAGAAAGGGCTGGCAGGTTGCAGCAAAAACCTGTTAATTGTCAAGTGTATTACCCAGGATTCCATCAGGTATCGACGTAATCTGTCAAAGGCTTGGATTGATGACACGAAGGAATTCGATAACACGAACTATGAGCTGCTTACCGAATCCCTTGAGTGCCTGAAGGTGCATCCAAAAATAGTGAGATGTATGAAAGATCTTATGCTCTCGTAGCGGACAAGATTTGTCATATCATCTGACAAGAGACAAGTGACTACCAGCTATTTCACATATAAAAAGGGGGTCTGCCAAGAAAACTCTCTAAATCTAAGAATTTTCTGCATCTACCTCTTGCCTCTGTGTATTTTCCTCTGAGAGAAAAGCTCTGGATACTTATGTGGCCCGCCGAACATGAGAGAATTTAAGGGCCACCACCTTTTAGACATAGACGACCTTAAATTCTTTGCCTGTTCAAAAATGGATCTTAACTTACCTTGCGGCAGTAAATAGGTACTCTACAACGATTGGTATGACCTTTAGACTGGTAAAGTATCCCTGCATCCACCTACACAATTAAAGACGGCCCTTGAAAAAAGTTATCGCCAAATTCTCAGAAAAATATGGGATTCTGAACTTTCTGGGAAGAATAATATCCAAGGTACAATATTCTGGTGATTCCTATACTGATCTACGTGTTATATGCAGTGAAATGGAATGCCAATGCGATGAAGCAACTTGACCGAAGCACAAGAAAGATGAGGACAATCCATCGAAGTCATTATCATAGACCTTTCGTACCTCTTACATCTTCCTCGAGATAAATGGGACAGAGGTTTGCAGCGCTTGGAATTTCTACATCGAAAAACGGTTCTAGCTACGGTCTGCTCAATTCTAAATAGAACATATTCTCTGATGCGACTCGTAGATCAACCTAAAGTCGTCAATGCTGCGGTGTTTCTATACCATGCCACAAATAGGGCCGCTGAGGAGCTTGATCTCCCATTTGATTCTAACGACATATAACATGGTCTAGCATCACTAACACCTTTGGAGCTCAAAAGTCATATATAGGAAGCAGAACATTTGCTGCTACTAAGAAAACATTCTAACAAGCCCCTTCATGGTATGATCTACAGCATTATAAGTAGAGAGGAGCTGTCAATGGAAATGTGAAACATGTTTCTCAAATCTGCTGGATTGATATTGGAGACTGAGGAATTTCATTTTACCTGTCAAGACGGAGTTATAGACACATTAGTTTGCCGCGAGCGCATAATGAATGTACCTGTAGGCGATACCAACTTCCGAGTGTGCAACCAAGAGCCAGAAACACTTGGACATTTTCTCATTGGATGCTCAAAGTATGTATGCTGCGTATACATAGAGAGACACAATGCGGCTCTAAAAGTGCCATATTACCATCTTCGGCACTTCCATGATGTTGATCTTTTGTATATCTTGCCATACGCCCAGGAAGGACTCGTGTGCATTGTGGAGAATGATCAGTGTAATATCTACTAGAATTTCTGATTTTTGACCACTTATCGTGTCAGTTCTACAAAGTCTGATATTGCCCGCTAAGATCTAAAGACGGAGAGAATGTACGTAATTGAGTTCTCTGCACCTTTTGATGGTAATATCACCGCAAAATAGGAAAAAAAACGAGAGACCTACGAAGTACATCTTGCACTTCTCATAATCGGCTGCCTTGGATGTATGAAAGCTTCATTGCTTAGCAAACTCAACAATATTCCGTCTTACCAGCGTCAGGCTTAATCCACAGCGAGCCAGATGCAAAAGTCTGCTCTTCTGGAATCACTTTATTTAGCCCGTCAACCTTTATCTCCAACTATGCCGTCTGCCGCGTAAGGTCATCCACGGCTAGAGGCCGGTCTCTAAGGAACAGTGTTCTAAGAAGTCTCTTTCGTAAATTTCCCGTTCATGCCTACCTTCTAGGATAGAAGCAGCAGGAGTGAACAACGTACACGTTCCGGTTGCGTCGGGATTGATTGCTTTAAAAAACCATGATCGTAGCTGCTCGAGCTTAAAACTTCTCATAATTAAATAATGGTAGCTAATAGATGGTAGCTCTAAAAAACATCTAGAGGCGCCTGTTGTCACCTTCAACGCTTGCGTTAAAAGACAAACTCCAAACTACACCATGCTCCTTATTTTTTAACAACAACATCATCGCAAACATTTCTAACATCGTATTAAATTAACTTATAACATCCTCATCTCATCAGTTACTTGACTGTGTCTGTCGCTATGATGAAAAACAAGGTTTACCTGGGAACAGGTTTTAAACAAAATTATAATAAAATTGTTTATTTAATATGATTATTTTAAATATGTATGTACTCTTTTATTTATCATACTATAAAAACCAAACGGGGCTAAGTCCATCAGCATATCGATTAGATTATTTTAAATACATATAGGGCCTTCTGTTTATTTACACAATAGTTATTAAACTGATGAATCCGCATAAAAAATACAAGTTACTGGATCAATTGTAAGATTTTCTTCTAGAAATCATCTGTCTCTCCTGTAAAATTCCGCTGATTGGACTTAGCACCGTTAATAATTTCACGCTTTAACACGGCTTTTCGGAATAGAGGCATCATATATTTGTCGAACTCCCCTTTTTCACTTGAAAATCTTACAAGGAATTGTCTTTGTATTAAAAATTAAAAATTTTAAGCAAAACGTTTACTAACAGTAACTTTTTTTAGTCTAAAATGTTCAACTTATGCCTTTCTGAATCGGTAAAATAAAAAAAGGATTTTAGAACCTTGAAATTTCTAAAATTTGTATGATACTAATAATTGGAAAACATATTCTGACAGAATTGATCAATTACGGCGCTTTAGTTCGATGGTGGATTGAAAAGGTAGCTAAAAAAGCGAGTTGAAGAAGAATGTGAGTGGTATTTAAAATTCATGAATTCCACGATATGGCTAATTTGGCTCACACGTGGCAGGTGGTCTTCGGATAGAAAAATTTAATGAAAACGTTTCAAAATTCAGCGTAAGTTCCATTCTTTGCCATAGCAATTAGAATTCTCATGTGATCTGCATAAAATATTAAAAAGATGCCTGAAATTATTCGGCATCGCTATATTAGTAGGGGCAAGACGCTAAGTTTTTATTATCAGTAGGTCGTGGACGAATTCAATTTAAAGAAATATAATCACATTGTCTTTTTGGTTTTCTTCAAATTAATTTGATGAACAACATCAACAAAGAGAAACAAAGAAAGTCATCTGCCATATTTTTTCCTAATTTCTTTATATACTACAATTTTCTTTATGCAAAATTCTGCGAAAATAATGTCGACAAAGTGATTAGGCATTTATTTATCACTCTGTCCGTTTTCCACTCGTTCTCCTCGACACTCTCTGCCATGTTACTTTGCATTATACGGCCACCCCTTACCGCTTTACCTCTCAAACATTCACACACTCTAGCCCTTTCCTCTGCCATGTTACTTTGCATTATACGGCCACCCCTTACCACTATACCTCTCAAACATTCACAAACTCTAGCCCTTTCCCCTATAAATGAACTATCCTTTTTCCCAGACAATTGTACTCTTTACTCTAATCCCTTCCACCTAATCGTCTACAAAAATTTTCTTTAGCTCCTATTTTGTGTTTTTAGTAAAAGGAGATATTATCTGGAAAACTCAATATTTTTCTGAAAAGAGTACTAATATTCTTTATGAAACGGGATTGTAGCATGCATAGTTCTTTTTCAAAGCATTCTGAGTGACAGACAGTTGCCATACATTCGGTATAATTGCTTAACTTTGGGAACCCTGAACCTCTGATGTATGCCAGATTAATTTTTTCCTTAATAAGTAGTTCTATATCGACCTTTAATCTGATTCCATGTAAGCACTTAAGGAATCGTTTAGATGCATCATACCGCCAGAGAAAATAAACAATACTCTATCTATGAATGTGTGAAATGGAAAGATGTATCTTGCAGATACACAATTTAGCACGCAAGATTAATATGTTGTTTTATTAACTGCCTCCGTCACGCTTAATAACAAATTTAATTTAGGTTTGCGTATGTGATCAAATGTAGCTACCAAGATTAGGCTCCGTACTTAGCGAATAAGTTTCGTGTTATAACTTTGTCTTTTTACTTACCTAATTCCGCCACGGGTGGTGTCGTAGTTTAGCATACGGGAACCATGCATCCATGTAACATAACCAGTAGGATTAGGGACCTTGCTGACGACGCACTTCAATTCTATTGTGCTGCCTGCTTTGTAGAACTTGTCTCCTGCAGTTGCTCCATGTTCGTCAACTATTTCTACCTTTGGAACTGAAATCAGAAAAAGAAATATCCTTTGTGACTATTATATCAACTAAATTTATAAAACTGAGGGCCTTTACAGCGATATTTCATCAATTCGAGTCAAAATTTGATGCAGCTGTGCCTAATTTGGCAGATAATTTTCCCGTACACATAGGCGTTAAACGGCCCAAAAAGTAGGAATTTCGGATGTTTGAAACAAAATTTGTAGAGAGAAATTTGTCCATTTTATCCCTAAAGTCTCCAAACTGGCCTATTATTATAAAATAAAAATCCCTATAAGCACATCGTGAGTCTCTTAATATAGTTTAACCTAAGAACGCATTTCTAAAATTTTAAACCAAAACACTTGCAATTTTTTAAATATCCAAAGTACCTATTAATTAAAAATTTTGTACACATGTAAAAAAGACCCGGTACAATAGCGGTTTAAAATTTGCAACTATATGAGTTCTACAAGGTCGCAAATGTTCATTACAATTCCAGAGGTAAACTCAGAGGACTACAAATATAAACATGGACGAAACCCGATTTTAAGTTCATGCAGAATCCAAGTACCTGAGAAGAGGAATGATGTTTCTGACCACGGAAAAAATTAATATTTAGTACGACGAGACCTTATTAATATCATCCAGGTATGTTAAATTGTAATTCTCAACAAAAATGCCTCGGAGATGTTTTTTTATACCTGGAAAACCATAATCAATTTTTAGTGCGACAAGATATTTTTATTATCATCCAGGTATATTCAATTTAAATTCTCAACCAAAGTTTCTCACTTAACATGTATTTTTGAAACCTACATAATTTCCCTCAGTAAAAATATTCGCTTATAGCCATCTTTTCCTTCATTTTGTAAAGAAGCCATTTCCATTTACCGACCTTTGCGCTATTTAAAAAAAACACCTCTCTGGTATTCATAAATTGTCTGTCTGCAGTTACACGCTCTGAAGTTAGCTCTTCTGCTGAAAAAAATTCATTCTGTGAAACTCGAGTTCTGCGATTTGATGCCCTAACTTTTGTTGCGATTCTAAAGAACATCCATTTTGGTGTACTTTCGAGGATCGGCGTTTTTCTGTATGTAGAAACTTTATTTGAGAATAAGTGCAATCATTTAATTATTAATTATTATTCAATAAACTTAGTCACTTCACAGTTTAATAACCTGTTTAATCCTGTCTAGCTATTGTATTATTTTTAAAATTGAATAATTCAATATCAAATTAAACATACAAATGTTTTTCAGTCTATTATGCGGAAATATTTTTTTTTAATTTTGCGCGAAAAAATACAACAAAAAACGAAAATAAAAAATAAATGTTACATAAACTTTTTTTTGCAAATCGATTGATTAAAGAGAAAAATGTGAAGGACAAAATAGTTGCAGGTTTTCAAAATATTGAAGCCTTTTATTAAAGTGGATCATGCAAAATCAACTATAGCAATTAAATAAATCCGAAATTAATCAATTTCATGAAGATTAGCTTAAAAATATATTTTTTCTTTTAAAAACTACTTTAATAATACTAGAAGTATGTCGTAAATGTGTTCCCTAAAACTAGTCTCTAAAAAGAATGAATTTAGCATTTTATGCCTTTTTATGCAGTCCTTATCAAAAAAGTGACCTCGGAGAAAAAATCTAATGTAAGCAACAAATGTAACGTAGAGTAATGATTAAAAAAATTTAACACTTTTTTTTTAGATTTTTGGGTGCCTACTATTAGGAAAAATTGCTAGCCTAATCGCTGATATAGTTCCGTAGATTTTCGGTTGGATTAAAAAAATTTCTTTGTACTACGACCAACTACGATATTAAAAAAAGTTATTTTTGGAATTTTCGGCATCAGGACAAGTCCATCTTAGGAGATCAATCTTATATTGGATAAATATTTCCAGAAAATATGCCATCAGCTAGAAAAAATGTAATGCTTTGAAGCAGCATTGGAGGAATCTTCCTGGGGGAGATCTTCCCATATCTCTACTTAATCTCTATAATAATATGTCAGCCGTAATAGGTAAAATGCTAAAAGTGAATTGTCATCAGGCAAACGTTAACTATAAGACAATAAAGATCAATGGTATGTAAAAATGTGTGGAGTTAAGGGTGGGGAGGTCGTTGGACAATGCTCAGGGTCAAATGGCAAGAATAAGAAATGAAGCAAAATATACAGTGGGACCTCGTTCGTGTCGCAGACTTGGGACCGGGAACCTCCTTCGTGTCGCAAACTTCGCTTCCGGTCGTT
>JAWWLR010000002.1:60116429-60131092 GCA_035041075.1 Acraspis erinacei
CAGCACTGGATTGTAGCGCGCGCGCAACTTTTTGACGTAATTTCCGGGACACGAGCGAGGTTTTGAGGGGTCACGTGTCTACGACACGAAGGCGACAGCGACACGAAAGAGTGTGACACGAGCGAGGTCCCACTGTATATGGAGTAATTTATAAGGGATGCTTCGTTAGGATTCAGAGGCTAAAAGTCAAATGTCCGATTTCAAGGGAAGCAGTATTGTGTCAAAGGTCAAAAAGATGAGCGTATTGGGTAACAGATCTAATCCGTGAAAGTTAATTCTCCTGTAGAATTCGCGCGCAGTTTTTTCCAGTGCTTCAAGGATTGATAAATTCACACATTTTTTCAGCTATGCCAAGGAGAGAATATTCCACAACATTTATTGAGGGCACTCAGCCCGATATGAGTTCTTACGTTCATCCAAATTATTTTTTGCCAGTTTGGTCACGTTCGAAATTATTATGGTTGCCGAATAAGGTATTATAGAGAGTTAAATTTATTTGTACTTTTAAGATCCCTACAGAGTTTCTTGTGGCCTCTAAAGAAAAATTTCAGTAAATTAAAGTTAAGCTCAGGGAAGAAAACTAAATTATTACAAGAATATTTTCGGAAAAAGTCCAAAAATTACTCGTAATTTATCGGAAATTTTCGGTAATCTATCGTAATAAAGTAGATTAGAGTAAAAGCAGAGTGGGTTAAATTATCTTACGATTAGAGTGAGAATAAAATAAGTAAAGTAAATGTAGAGTAAAAGTAGAATAAAGTAAAATACAGTACAGTAAACCTAATGTATAAATTTATAAAGGTTTGAAATAAGAAAAGTCATATTTGCATAATTATAGAATATAAAAAGATAAGAGAAAAAGTATTTAAATTGGAGTAAGACAACTAAATTCAGGAGTGTGGACAATTTTTTAAAACCTAAAATCGACGGTTCGGATCGGGATTTTCTTGTTCTTGAAACCCGGCGAAAAAAACCAGCATGAAAGTTTAGTTTCAAACTTTTGTAAAGGCTCTGGAAATTTCCGGTAAATTTAACGATAATTTTGGTACTTTGCCTTAAATTGAGTCGGATATGGTTTTTCGGTCTGTTCTGGTTTTTACTTTCAGGTTTATAGTTCGTTATTTTAAGCCAAAAATTAATAATGTTCTTTCGAATGATCTTTAGTTCGTTAAGGCTGCAATATATAGAAGAAAGAGCTCAGGGTATAAGTGGTCCGGGGAAAATGAAGGAAGAAGTAACAATAACAAACTTCTTTTCTTCTTTTCCTATTCTCCTTCTTCTTCGCTCATCCTCACATAATGACGGGAAAGAAACACTTTGTTGTGAAAAATCTCCCCAGGGTCGAAAAAAGTCGTATCGGAACTTTCGAGCTTTTACGCTAGTAGGAAGCTTTCGCCTCGAATGAATTCGGCTGAAAAGTCGGAGCTCTCGAGCGGCAAAAGTGCAAACTCGCTCGTTCCAATTTCGGAGACACTCTGTTATTTGTAACATCGAGAAATGTTCTTGAAATACATTTACGAAGATAACCTGCATACTCGAGAACTGATTGCAATTTGAAGGGGAGGTGAACAGGCGAGTAATACGGTAGCTCAGAAAATCCTAATACTTTCATTGATGTCGGCAAAAATGTAAAAATAGTCTAGCCTCTAGTAAAATCTAAAGATGACAAATATGTGTTTGAAGTACTTCTAATCTACCTTTTAAAAAAGTAAAGGTAGAAATAGAGTATCCTGGCAGATCCGAAAACGGATTTAATCATTTTCACGTGAGAAGCTAAATGTATAGTCGGATGAACAGAATAAAAGAAGTGCAATACGCCCTCTTTTAGACAGATTTCGATAGAGCATACCAATGGATCGATTCACATTCGTCGGTGGACGAAATCGGGCAGCTTTATTTTATTTCCTTTTTTAGGAGCGAGACGAGGGCGCAAGTTACACGGAGCGTAAAACGGTGGATTGCACAATGGGAGACAGTTAACGCAGTGCTACAATTGTCAATGGTGCATGTGTGTGTTTGACATAGGAGCGAACACCTCTACGAGAGAGGAGTATACCTTCATTTGGGTGCAAATGGGCTTTTTCCAAATAGATGTTGAAACTTTGCTGGCCATTGTTTGCACAGCTGGGTTCAGGAATTCTCTTGTTGGGAGGCTTAGATTAATCAGTGGTGTCACGGCAAAGGATGACAATTGTTCGGCGCTTTCGAACCTCCTTTGACTCCAATGGACAAGTTTCAGCGCCTCGTTTTTTTCTCTTTTCCACTTCTGTGAGAGAAGGTAATCTTGACTTTCGGATCAAGACCTCTAGTTACGCCGTTGTACTTTCGAAGAGATTGCGGAATTTTGTTTTTGAGTATCCTCTGTAAAATCTAGCCCATCACTTTAAGCTCTTAGCAAATTGTTCGCTGAGAAAGTGAAAGGATGTATACTACATCGTATTTACTGTCAGAATTCAATTTTATGGCAAATTAACGTCTGGTTTGACGTTGTCCGCCTTTTTAAAAAAAAAGTTTCGGCAGAAATTATGATTGAATTTATATCAATTTTATGACTGTAACTTTACCAATTTATTTCTATCTTACTGCTTGACTACCGTTACTAGCTAATATATTTTTTTACCTTAATTAGATTGCAGACAAATTTTCAATTGTCATTACAATAGTCTCGCCAGCTTGAAATTTTCTATCTCACCTTACTCAATTTTTCATCTGGATACTTTCAGCTCAAAACTACAGATGACTGCACTTAAAAATACTACCACAGGTTATTTATAACTTTGAGTTAAGATAATTAACAATTTCCCTTCTTCTAGTTTCATTTGACAGTGGACTGACCTGCATCATCTTATACAAACGTAAATCCCTTTATAATACTGCAATGAGAATGTTTCATGTATTCATGGACGACAGATGTTATAAGTATCCATAAAGTTCGGTACGTAGAACGTGAACAAGCCGGGTCCTCTTCAAAGGGTTCAGAAAGTTCTGAATTAATATACGTCAAGTGTGTTAATATGATGGTTGAGCTCAGTTGAGGATTTCTTCAAGTATTTCAATATGGAGTTCATGGCACAATTCAAAATCTAATTAGGACAGAATTTTTCAACTCTTTTACTGAGAACAATCTAGAATGTGAATCGCTGCATGCGGTCGTAATGGCAGTCTGTTTCACGGAAGAATTGGTAGATAATTTCTGCTATATTATGAGACCAAAGCTAAAAATTTACAATTTTCAAATGATTCTTGTCATTTTTTATAAATACTCTGAGCTTACTTGTGTTTTTAAATTCGTAATTCATACAGATTCGCCAGACGAATTAACCCGTCTTTAGCTGGGAAGGAAATCGCCGTTCTCGGGTGGCCGGGAAATTCTCTATTATGAATCCCACCGAGAACACTTAAGACTTCATTAAACAGAAGTCATTAAGCAGCTACTACAACCAAGCAAGAGTTAATTCGGATATTTAATCACACTTGGTCTATTTACCCGGAGATAAAGAGAAAAATTAAAAACTGTATAAACAATATGCCTCATCGCATTGAAGTTGTACTATCTGCTAAAAGTGGCCATACGAAAAACTGATTCTCATTAAAAGTCAGTTTTTATTTTAAGAATGATTCAGTTCAATGAAGATAATTATTTTTGGAATAAAATGTATCGTCTGTTATATAATTCTAAAAGATTTTACAACAAAAATTTTCAATATCAATGTATATCGTAAGTAAACTCATAACACAATAATTTTTAGCTTTGGCCTAATAATCAGTATATTTCTTATAGGAGCCTTCAACAGTTAATACCGGTTTAATGCGAAGTGGCATACTATTTATACAGTTTTTAGTTTTTTTCTTCATCTCTGGGCAATTTTTCCACGTGTGATTGAGTATTCAAATTAGCGCTTGCTTGGTTGTAGGAGTATGCTTACTGACTTCTGATGCGCGAAGTCCCAAAAGTTCTCGATGGCATTCATATCTGAAGAACTTTCCGTCAGGCGAAAACTGTGCATTTTTTCCAGCTAAAAACATGCTAATTAGTCTGTAAAATCTAACGAATCTATCGAACTAGGAGTTTGAAAACACAAGCAACTTAAAGCACTTATAATAAATGAGAAAAATAATGTGAACATTGTAATTTGTTAGCTTTGGCCTAAGAGTACGGCAAGGCACTGTAAGTGGGATATATCTGTTTAAGCCGCTGTGGTTAAGAGGTTACGTATTGCCCCGTTTTCACAGGGCCGATCAAACACGATTACTGGTCAACTCAGATATCCTGTGGTTTTAAGGAGGTCTCTTCGGATACTCCAAGTTCTATGGATCCCGGCACCTGGCGGGGCTCGCTTCGAAGTAACCGTCATTTCGCTAACGTGTGGCAATTTAATTGACTTTTTGATTTATATTTTCTTTTTCGTTTATACTATTAATGCCAGATAATATTCCTGCAAATTCCATACCAGAGGAATGCGAACATGAAGTTGCGTTTTGGAAAAAGGCCACAATATTCTAAACTAAAATTGAAGAAATGAAACTGAGGAATTGAAGGTCCCCACCATTCGGTGTACTGTAGAATATACTCGTGTACGTACAAGCAGCAGGCGTTGCTGCACGAATTGACGTAGAAGTACTGCGGCTTCGTGACAACCTTCACAAGCAGTCGCGGCATAAGTCGCGACACGAATCACACGAAGAAAGTCAAGAAGCCCGGAAACATACCCACCCACAATTGGACAAGACAGGGAACAAGCAATTTCAAGTTTACGCGGCCAACTTTCCTGCTTCTTGTCTGCATATGTTCATCCTATTCTTCATATCTCTCCGTTGTTTGCTCCACTTTGCCTCCAACGCTGATGGGCAAATTTTCCTTTGCGAACCAAAAGTTGATAAACCTTTGAACTACAGCATCATTCATTCTGATAAAATTCATGGGGAAGTATATGTGCAACTTTCCATGAATATAGAGTTTTCAACACTTTGAGGAACTTTAGATGTAAAAGCTTAATTTTACTTACAAATAAAGACTTCTGATTGCCATAAACATTTAAACGATTTTTACGATAAAGGATGAAGAGTTTCAAAAGGTACGGATTGTAATCAAATACTGTTTTTTTACAGTTCACTCTTTTTATCGGAGCGGAAAGTCCACAGTATATAAAAAAGTAGGTCTTTTCTTTTCCAGCTATAAAAAACTTGAGGTTCGACTTGACTCGTCTAAGTTATTCTCTAAGACGGCTATGCCTCGCTCACTAACAGGGGTGAGACTTATCAGTCGGAGATGACAAGTGTTGAGTTTATGACTAAGATTTACGACGGGTTTTCAAGACAAATCAATGTAGACTTGTCCTAAAACAACAAGTTTTATTGTAACTCTTGAGACAAGTTGAGCTGAACTTGTCTTAAAACAAGAAGTTTCACTGTAAGTCTAAAGACCAGTCTAGATGGACTTCTCTTAAGAAGAGAACTTTAAATCTTGAAAAATAAACATAATTTTTATCTAAAGAAAACTATGTAAACATTAAAAACTATGGACCCCATAAGCAGGGACTGCCAATTCCAGGAATCATCATTTTACAATCGATAAAACATGCAATTTTGTAAGAAATGATTTGCTTATTAAAAATTCGGAATCTGTCAGTCTCAAGGACTACAGGCATATAAAATGTTTCGTGAAAAAATTAGAACTGTCATTTTCTACAAGTAACTAATGAACTGTTTTCGATAGGAAAAAATAGATAACATTCTAAGATTTGCCATGCAAAGAATATTCTGAGGGGGAATGCTGAGGGGGAAAATGTAAAAAACGTATGGGACAAACCTTTATTTTTGTAGTACCTTCATAATAAATAATAATTATTATCACATAAGCATGTCATTCAATAGTTCTTAACAAAAAAGCTATTTTTCAAATACAATGATATAGAAAAAATTAATTTTTACGGAGATGGTAGCAAAATAAGGAAAAAATTGACCGAATACCATGCATTTGGTCCATTGTTTTCCCCTCAGCAATCAACGAAGTGAATGTAGCTGGTGGTTGAACTGAATATATAAAAAATAAATACCATGAAGATAAATAATATAAAAAATCTGTACTATTGAAAACTTTCAACAATTCTTTTTTGGTCCTGAAAGACATCCGATTCAGTTGGCACTTTGCAAGCATCTTTACTACAAAATTCACGAAGGTTCATTATTGTAGATAAAAAAATATTCTAGAATAAGAGCGATCCAACTCTACAAATTTTATATGTATGTTTGTGTACATCAAAGAGCTAATTTTCTCATCGCAATAACTCCGAATTATCTTCACCTGGTTTATCTTTGCATACAGTGAGGTCGTAATCCTTGAATGCCTTACCACGAATTTAAAAGCACACTTCGTCACTCGTGTTCCCAAAAAGAACAGCACATCTTGGATACTATATATGTATGTGCCTGGTTACATGTTCTACCTCTCTCATGCACACGTGCCTATTTCCAGGGATCCCAAATGCCATGTATTTATGATACTCTTACTTGTGTTTCTTTATATAAACAGTTGGGTTTCCTTGTATGCGTAGGTAAGCATGCCATGTGTAAGAGATTGGTGGTAGTATGTATGGGAATCACGTTGTTGATGTACGAGAAGCGCGGCACCGTATATGGCATCTGCTACCGCAGCTCATCCCACCGACACGTTCCATCAGCACCTTTTCATTCTGACATGATCTTATGAATAACTTTTTTCGCATTAACAGTATATACAGACAAAAATACTGAGCTTTATACCAATAAATTTTTAAATAAATTTTCACTCACTGAAAATAATATAATACAAAGAAATAAAGCTTTTGCAGCAATTTGATCATAAGAATCTGTTGGTAGTTGACATATTGAAAGAAGGAATGGAAAGAAGTCGTATTTGTGATGGTAAAGCAGATCGACTTCTGTGCAGCGAAATGTGCAAAAGCGTCAAGAGCTTTTAATTAAAATATGGAGATCAGGACCCAAAGCTCGGCATTGTGGCTGCTCGAGTCTGGCTGCAATAATAACAGATAATATATCGCTCTCAAAATCCACTGTAACCGGTTCTTCGAAACAATGAATTCAAATCCGCCACTCGTTATTATCAATGGAACAATGACGTTTCTAAAGTTCGTGCTCTTTGGTTCACGACGCTTCCTGCTACCTTTAATCATTGTCGACTCAAGATTATGCGGCCAGAAATGCTTGCCTTATCATAATCCGGGCGAATTAACGAAATCAAAGCGACTTGGAGAAGATATCTAAATAGACGGTTTTGTAATTGGAAATCGATTTTCATCAGCAGTCAAGGCACCATTTTTCTAATCGTACCGCAAATAACCTACCACACGCATCGTGGGATGTATCCTCATTAGTCTTCTCTGACTCGGTTCAGTTAGCTGATTGGTTCACCAGTCATTATCTCCATTTCACGCTTCGAGACACCCACTAGTCCAGTGTATGTCGAATGTGACACTGGTAGCGATCGATACCATTTTGTACACTATTGATAGTTCTAAGCTATATATATATGGAATAGTAACTGCGTCTTTATAGATAAGTTTCAAGTACTAGAAAAAACGGATGAGAATATAATAAATTAATGACTGACTGAACAGTTTTATGGTTATTTTAAATCCGCGTAATGCATTTTTTATTGAATTAGGTAAGGAGATATACCTAGTTTATGAAGGATTTTTTTATTAGTTTTAGATTTGAAAGTAAGAGGTATTTGAAATTTGTATTTAATATAAATTTAATCATAGAAAAATCCAGATCGAAAAGCCCTGAAACTTGAAAGCCCAAATAACTCGACTGGGCCCTAAAGTTCAATTTCGATACTTAGAAAAGTTACCGGACGTTTTCGGAAATTCTTTCAACCGAAATTTCCGATAATATTTAATTTTCATACAGGTTTTTCAGGATTACTTCAGGGTCCTTCGCGTTTTTAAAACTACTTTTCCTACGACATTTTCCATTTTTGAAATGTCTGACTCATCCCTGTTCACCAATGACAACTATTATTACAAACTCAAGCTTTCTCGAAAATCGAGTGATCAAAATTCGAAAATCTTTGCGACTAGTTTTTTACTCTAGGAGTTTCGTTCTCGTCTTAAAATATTTATAACTTATTCGGCTATATGTCCCTACATATGTTTCGCTCTTAAATGTGATTTTTGCTCTAGTGAGGTTTTTTTTAAATGAAAAGTTTTAAGGTTTAGTTAGCGTTCGAATTTTGACTAGTTGGTAGGATTTTGAAACGATAATAAAAACCTTCACTTTTTCAGATCGAAAAACTGTAATCACAGTTTTCTCGGAAGCACTTTTTCCAGATTCCCATACAACGAAACATTTTGTCGAAAAAACATGTGGTTTTTTCTTGACCACAAAGGTTCATATGGCGTTAAAATTGATCAAAACCCGTCTACGTTAAGGCTGTACGCAACAAACCACGTGACTTACAATTGACCAGTCTTAATTGACCTATACATTTCTGTTTTCCTTCTTAAAATATGCGGAAATATATGCTAAGACTTTCATACTCTTGAATCGATTTGTTCTTTAATTTTCGAAAATCACTTTATAGAAATTACTTGTGAATGGCTCCTAGAAGTGTAGAGAATTACGTTTTTTTAACTGATATTAACGTTTTAACATGATCACTGGATAGTGTTTAAGCTCTTCTTAAATTTCGAATGCATACAAGTGTCACTTTGAAATGAATAATGGTAATTTTATCGTCATGCTCACCATATTAAGTGTAAATAAATAAATTAAAATTTGATTTGCAGATATTTCTGGAAGAGGAGAAGCTGCAATTTTCGAGTTTTAATTGTTTGAAGTCTAAAATGCTTACAAATGGAGTACAGTTGCGAGATTTTATTGACATTGTCGACAAACCTGCGATTGCTTGACGCCCTATGTGCGTGAAGGTTTGAGGGATAATGTGAACACGAAATCAGACAGAGAAGAACATTGGAATTAACGTGAGGATAAGGATGCGCACGAAATAGTGTTCTTATGGGACATCGAAAGATGTGGACGTCAAAAAAAGTTTTGATGTTAATTGATTGATTTTCCGAAAATAAGGCGAAATTCTTAGTGGCAAAGAAATCCATTTTATATGCGAGAGGGTATACACTCTATTTCTGCAAGAAAAGGTGAGGAAGCAGCGACAGTCTCATTTAAAATGAATGGAGGCGGGTTTGGGTAGTAGGAGCTACTCACCAACTTCCAAAGCAACCATGTTATCTAGATGCCGTTGATGTTTGAAGAGCGAAAAAGTCTCGACGAGCTTAAGCAATTCGGAACTTAGAACGTGCCGCGATCTGATAACGAGGGCAGGCTCAAATGGACTAGTGTGACGTGATAACTAAGGTACAACGCTGCTCGAAATTGCGAATTACGGTACGTGGAAGGAGAGGAAGTAAGATCGCATTATTCTATCAAACAAAGACCTTTAAGATGTGGAACAAAAACCTCTCCTAAGATAGAAAACTTCATTAATAAAAGAAACTAAATTGTATTTAATGAAAATACCTTGAAAATTAGGATCGGCGACGTCTGAGAAAAGGAGCACTCTGCCAGTTTTAAGAAGACGTATTTTCTAATCCTACCGTAATAGAAGGCAATTAATTTTTTATGATTTTCACGACTTTATTTTCGATGTAATATTGTGTACCCTAAATTTGCACATACCACATTTTAATTCAAAGATTAGGAGTCGAACGATAAGGTGCCTTGTTCAGCACAAACCTCGATGTTAAACGTTTTTCACTGTATTATGCTTAAGTTATAACTGAGAGCTATCTTATAACGACTTTTAATGAAGAATTCATGTAGCGAATCAATGTTTAACGCTGCTTCTTTATTGAAGGAGTTTTAATAACTTCTGATTTAAATACTCTGGAACGTTCTTCGGAGATTATTTTACTCCTTAAATGGATTCTTTATCTGTACG
This sequence comes from Acraspis erinacei, assembly GCA_035041075.1. Taxonomy (NCBI): domain Eukaryota; kingdom Metazoa; phylum Arthropoda; class Insecta; order Hymenoptera; family Cynipidae; genus Acraspis; species Acraspis erinacei. The sequence continues at coordinate 60,126,388 of JAWWLR010000002.1, forward strand.
GAAGAATAGCATTTAAACTTCCAGACGGCCAATCGATATTTTCGCAGTATCGTCAAAGCAAATGAGAATCCATTCTACCATCAGAAACGTGATATCTTCTATTAAAAAAATTTTAGAACGTCAACTGTACACTTTTTAAGTGCTAAAAAATGAAGTTTTAAAAAATACTGCAGAAAGTTGGCGGTGTAATGTTTTCAAAAATAAAAGAAAGGTTCAAGATAAACTCTAAAGAGTCTGGAAATCCTACTATTTTCTTTGAGAAACCGGAATGTCTGCCAATCTAGTGGTCAGACGAATTGTGGCTCTAACGAGAAGAACTTTTTACGTTCCCACACACATTCTGTTTACTCACCGTCCGTTGCTCCAGGCTACAATCAAGCGACTTTGTGGATAAGAGTAAGTGATAAGATTACTTCATAAAGACTTTTTTGGGATTGATGTTCACAGATGCGATCTCCCTCTACCACAGCGTCTTCAACTGTATGTAACGTGCCATTAGAACTCTAAAATGTCATGAAATCAAAATGACTCACACCGACGTAGACAAATGCCTATCAGCTACGACAATTTTTGAAATTTTAGCGATGGCTGCAAGATTAGGTGCAGTTAGTAGGGTAAGAAAAAATTTGGCTGTAAAACTATTCCTTTTAAGAACAAGAAAAATGTTCTCAATCTTACATTTAAGAGGAAATTCCATATACGTCAAAAAAACTCTTATTATCATAAGAGGACATTTATCTGACTGTGCAATAAAATAAAATCAAAACTTGTAATTTACCAACAGCAGCAGGTCATCTCGAAAAGTTGAAAAGTATTCTAAATATCTAACACTTCACTGTCGGGAATGAAAGAAATTAATTTAAATTTTCAAATCTGTATAATTTTTTAATTAACAGATCAGGGTATAGATGTTTTGAAAGTGGAAAATGCACTACATGTGAATCGATGATATAATTTTGCACTATCAACTACATCGAGACCATTGAACTCTATTAGCAATAGGTCACGCATTTGTTGACTAAAGTCGACGCATGCTATGCTCTGCCAAACAATGTGGCAGTGCACAACCAACGCAGTCGAGTACCTGAAATTATTCAAATTTTCGCGGAACGTGTACGAAGGTAATGGAAACGGCAATTTAATTAGCGCCGCTACAGTTTCAGAGCCATCAGTGCATGAACTACTTTCAACGCGTTAAATTCAATTTAAGTACTGGGCGAGATTCCACTTTGTAGCCGAGGATGAAAAAGGGATAATGAAAGTAAGAGAAACTAGAGATCGAGTTTTGACTTCCATCGTTTGCACGTGCGCATTTATATGCTGACTTTCTCACTGGCTCAATCCAAAGTTGTAAAATTTTAAAGTAATTTTACGAACTAAGAATTAATCAAGCAAACCTAATTGCAAAATTATCGTAAAGTGCATAGACAATTCAGGAAAGGCGTTCATCACTACACTTTCATCAAAGCTATTCATATAAACCATAATGGCGTTGTTCCCCGACAAACTTTTCGAAGAGTAAGATATCCGTCCATCTGAATTCTTTTAATTCCAAAATCTATATAAAATTCAGTTTCATGAAGAGCTAATAAGAGTTTGAACCAAATATTCCTCTTTGACTAGAGATGCGAAGTTAACGTCAGATGACCGATTTCCGGTAATGTGATGGTCACCAAAACTGACATATGGAAAAAGTGGAAATCGTGTATTATGCGAAAACTTGAAGTAATATCGCACTTATAAACTACACAAAACCTTGTAATTAGTGAAACACATTTTTTTCCAGAAAAAAGTGAAGGAAAAGGAATAAGTATGTAAAAACCAATCGTATCTTTTTAGTGTAAACGAACATAACCTATTAAATATGGATAGTTTTCGCAGGTTTTAGAATATGGAAAACTTAGAAGTACAAAAAAATAGAAGCCAAAATGATTATTTTTCTCGAGTTTTGTGATACAAAAAATGGTATAAAATTCAGTGTTTAGTTTTTTTGGTGGTAGGAGAACCTAAACATTGCATGCATAAGTGTATGTATGTGTTTATAAATGTTGGCTGGTGCTATAACTATGCCAAAATAAGCTAATATCCCAAAACTAAACCTACGTCAAGTAGAAGTAAGTGCTCTATATGCTCCACTTTGCGTAACTATTTTATTTTTCATCTTTAATAGTATATTTGCATGATCAAAAACTGCAATTGAAAATATTTGAATTTTTAATTTAAACGTTCAATATTTGGTCATTTCAAATTTAAATTGTTCAAAATTAAGTAATTGAAAATTAAAATTGTTTATAACTAAATAATAATAAATATAAAGGGATAAAATGGGAAATTATACAATGTTAAAAAACTACCAAATTATTTGGTTTGGGTTTAAATAATTCGAAATTGTATACATTTGGGTTCACATTTTGCCATTTCAAATCTTAGAGTTTGAAAATAATACAATTGAAAATTAAAAACCTTTATTTTAAAACAATTATTTAATATAAAAGGTTAAAATTTGAATAATTGCGTCTAAACAAAAGTATAAAATATTTGGATTAACCTTAAATCGTTTAAAATTGTACAGATTTTTAAAAATGTAAACGTTCAACATTTTGTCTAGATTAACTATAAATTCACAACACTTAGAATCGTCGTTTAAGATTCTCTCTTCGTTAAAATTGAGATCATAATTTAAGAATAAACAATTCTAAAACGATAAATGTAAGAATAAAAGCAATGTTAAAGTAAAAACGCGTAAAGAATAATTTCAATGAAACTTCGGAAATAAGAAAATTTCAAATTAAATCATCGTTTAAAATTCAGGAATGAATCATTAGTTTAAATTTGAAAAACTCAAGCTTTTAAATTTTCAGTTTTTAATTTGTAGTGGTAAAGGGTTTTTTTGAAAGCCTCGAAATAAAGTATTCAATTTGGAAGGTTTTTGCTTTGTAATGTACAATTTTCAATATTTTTCGTTTGGAAATTTAAACGTTTAAAGTTGTAAAGGAATTGATAACGGAAATTTTTAGCTCTATTTTGATAAAAATTTCATGTTGTTTGGAAAATCTAAATTAAAATTTTAATCTTAAATTCAAATGATAGTCTGCACATCCTAAAGATACTTTCAAAAAACGTTATAAAAAACGTGAGAAAATTTAAATTTTAACTTCACTGTTCTTGAAATTTCTAATAAAGTAAAATTCTTTTGACCAAAAATTTTATAATTTAGGCAATAAAGATGAATATTCAACCAAAAAGGATGACTTTTCCATACAATTATTGAATCTTAAACAAAATAATTACATTTTTAAATGAAAATATGAATTTTCAGCAAATAAAAATAATTTTATATTGAAAATACGAATTTCAATTTAAAAAATAATTATTTTGAATAAAAGAAGAAACATAATTTCAATCAAAGAGATGAATTTTCAACTAGAGTAATAAGTATACAAACAAAAAATTTATTTTTAACAAAGTAGTTCAAGTTTCAACCACTTATTTACAGTCGCGATCAAACTTTCGATGTGAATGTTCCCGCTAAGCGGGCAGATTTTTTTACTCACAATTCTGACATCATAGAAACACTCTCGAACCCAACAAAGTTTTCAAAGGGCCGGTCTTGATGATGGTGAGCCTAAATTTGGTGAAATACGTCGCGAAATGAAAAAAATGCAGAATAAACTGACGTGTCCTATCAGCCTCCGGGCTAGCTGCCACCTTCACTCCGATACCGTGCATGGCGCGAAGGTGGCAGCTTGCCTGGTGGCTGATCGGAAATAAAACTACAGCACACTCATAGGGCATGTCAGTTTATTCTGCATTTTTCTCCATTTCGCGACTTATTTTCCCAAAATTAGGATCACGACCATCAAGACGTGGCCCTTTGAAAACGTTGTTGGGTTCGAGAGATTATATTCAGTAATAAGGTAAAAGCTAGTATTGTAAACTATATATACGTATTATTTATTAAAAGTAAACTTTTTTTATAAATAATAGAGACAAGCTATCTTTTTATGCACTATATCCACATTTTTTTCTTCAATAATAGTAGAGAAAATATATGTCTTTATGAAACTATTCAAAACATTTCATTTGGTTAGATTTATATTTTTCTGAAAGAAACAAATTATGTTTGTCATACACAGGGGCGGTAAACTCTGTGGAGATATGGTTACTAAGCATACTGAGAACTAGCGCCGCGTACAATTGGTCTGGGAACTATTTCTTGTAAGCGTGCATGAGTGTGTTCGTATATGTACATGCTATTTGTTGAAATGTATTGCACCAATTATTACTGCAGGGAAATCAAAGTTTTAATGATATATTTAATGCAAGACGTGAAAAATGTATTAAAAAACGAAAAACTAGCATTTTGAAATAATTTTTGCTATCATATTTTCAAAATTTTGCATTAAATATTGAAGAAATTTTTAACATTTTTCAATAGGTTGTCAATATTTCAATATTAAAAAATGTTGTTTTAATCTGTTGAAGCTATCAGGGATCACAGCGCAAAAGGTTGTGTTTTGTTTCCGCAGTTTGACAGCAGTTTCAAAATCTTAAATCCCCTTGCCCCGTCGCCCGATTATAGGTTAGGTAGCCTTCGGACTCCACGCTATGGATTGACGTAGTTTGCTTATAGTCAGGCCGCGTGCCTATAGTCACGCTGTCACACAAGGTTAGTCATTACACCACATTTTAGTAAATCAGTCTT
>JAWWLR010000002.1:60247089-60257438 GCA_035041075.1 Acraspis erinacei
TTTGAAAATTTCAGAATTTTTTTATAAATTTATGCACTACCCCATACTGTAGTTATTAACTGCTTGCAGCGTTATTATACCCGGACCTTTTGTGTGAAAGCGTTTTTCTTCAAAATTTCAAAAATAGCATTTCGCATATTTTTGTGTACGATTTTCTTCTGGAGTCAATCCGAGATCCTGATTCGAAGCTTTCCGCTCTTATAAAAAATGTTGGCTTACTTTCACCGAAAATTCAATTTAGTGCAAATAGCTCCTGAATCAATTATAAATTGAATTAACAGCGTTTTTTCTTAAAAGATGTCTGCGAAATTCGATTCGTGCATATAAATTGTTTAACAATTGTTTAACATTGTTTAACAATATGTCGATTTTTGTCAATAGCTTCTTAATACCATCCTCTTCCACGTTTGTTGGAAAAATGTATCGAGGGAATTTTCGAGTTCAAACAACTTTCGTCGAGAAGCCGTTGATAATATTCGAGATATGTTTTATGAAGAGTCTCAGATTTTTTTAGCCAAAAATGTGCCAGCGAGCGTAGGTTGAAGTAACCGCGCGAAAAACTCGATTGCCTTCGGTCTCGAGCGTGAAAGTTTGTGAGTGCGAAAAGAACAGACAGTTGTCGAGGAAGGCCAGGTAAGCAAAGATGAAAAGTAACGAATTCTTTTGTTAGTTTTGACCAATGTTTTTAAATGCGGTTTAATGCCCTTTGTGAATTCGTCGAAAGAGCGTAGAATGATCAATATCGACCTACAGTTTGCGTTTTTCTAACAGAAATTAATTCAAAACTTGACAGGAATTGACCATTGAAAAAGTGTCGTAGTTTATTGTCTAAAAAATCAAAATGTGTTGGCCAAAAGGGACGACTGAAAAATCTCGAAAAATAAAATTTCCGACATTGTCAAATTTCCGAATTGGTAAATTCCCGATTAGTTTATAATATTATAGAATTTAAAAATTCCCGGATAATACAATTTACAAGTTAAAAAATATCCAAACTATAAAATTACCGCATTTAAACAATTAATTTTTTTAGTAATTATTATTTATTTATTTAAATTACATTAATCAATTATTTAAAATATTTTAAATGTATAAAATACCAATAATTGATAAAAATTTTCATTTAGAAATAAATTTTCTCTAATTATTGTTGTTTTAAGTTAAAAAAATATTTTATGATCTTCAAGTGGATTTACAAGAGGGGCGATTGAAGACGCAGTCCAACACAGGGACTCCATGATAAGCCTTACTTTTATGTCGAATAACAATTGGACGTTTTTAGATATAGGAATAATATTTTTCATTATAAAAGAGAGAATGAAAAAACTATCGATAGATATAAAAAACCAATAATCGATTTGATCCGTATCAGGTCCCTTCCTTTGGGGACGCTCACACATTTGATTATCGCATTTTTAATCAATAAATAACATTTATGGAAAACAAGTATTTAATTTCTTAAATTCAGAAATTTTCTAGTTCAAATATTTTATAATTGGGCAATTTTCAAATTCGGTAATGTTATAAACTGTTCGGGAATTTAATTATTCGGGAATTTTATAATTCAGAAATTTTATTTTTCGGCAATTTTCTAATTAGAAAAATTTTATTATTAGAGAATTTTCTTCTTCTGTAATTTTCTAATTTGGTTGTTTTTTTATAACGGAATTTTGTAAGTCAAGAATTTTTATTATTTAGGAATTTTATTATTCCGAAAACAGGGTATGTGAATCAGTTGATTGTCCAACAAAGAAAATTTTTTGTTCATAAAGTCTTTTTCAGAGAATTCAAGGGAAACCTTATTAATTTTAGTTGATTTTCGTCATTAAACCCCCCTTCATCTTTCCCCTGACCATCGTTGGAGCTAGAAATGATTAAAATATCTTTTTAAATTTTTCTTAATTCCCACTTATTTGAAAAGATAATACGGAATATTCTTTTATTACAAAAGAAAATTCCTCAAGATGTAAAAGAGTAGTTGTCAATCGGAACGCTTTAAAAGAATGTAGTGATTTAAAAAAAATTCAAATATTCGAAGGCTTTCTAGAAATCTTCCATACCTTAAAACCTTTTTTAAGAAGTGACAAACATTTTTCTCTCTTATGATAAGTACTTAGAAAATTAACATATTTTAATAGAATCTTTAGCTTTTTTCATGATAAAAATAGTTTTTAATTTGTAAAAATTTCAAATTTTTTCTACTAATAAAAGAAAAGTTTGAGTTTGATGGTAAAAAAAAGTTCTATTCGCTTAACGATTATTACACGGGAATTTTTTAATAAAAATCAATAATATTGTGGAGGCTTTCTCGAGAATGACAATAAAGAAATAGTAGAGTTTTCATCTTTGTTTGCCCGCTCACGCTCGAGACGGAAAACGATCGAGTTTTTTGCGCATTCACTTCAACCTACGTTGGCTCGCTCATTTTTCGCTCAAAAAATCTGAAACTTTCAAAAAACTTCCTTCGGCCCTTATGAAAAAGTTCTCCATGGAAAGTTGTTCGAACTCGAAAATTACCTCAATACTTTTTTCTACCGAACGTGAAAGACCATGGCATTCCTTTTGGTAAAAAGTAGTGTCACAAATTTTCTTTCAATTTTTAAAATAGTTTAGCCTTTTTAGGTCAAAAAGAATTTTTCTCAAATCTAACAAAATACCAATTTTAGGCTAAAAATGCTTTCGCCTGTCGAAAATATCTGTTTGGTTTATTAAATAACAGGCCCTACATTTTATGAAACCAAAACAAATTTGGAAATATTATCGGGCCCAGAATACGAAAATTTTTTATTTCATTACAGTTATTCAATGGTGTAAAAATTGCCTCTAAAGATTTTTTTTCTGAAATAATATGCACACGTGTTCTCTTACAATATAAGGACAATATTCAACGTACATAAGGAATAAAAATAAAATATTTATACCGGGTGTTCGAAAAAAATCTTGAATTTTGAAATACAGCGGAAATACACATTTTTATACATGAACATCCACATATTGTTAATAAATTACCTTTTTTATTGCACTAATTAAATTCTGTAAGCATCGTCAGAGTATAATACACTTGGGATTAAAAATTCAAGTATAATTACGTTGAAATGCAAAAAAGTTACGGTGAGTTTATTTTTAAAAGCGCATTAAATTCAGCTCGTCAACAGCTGTAGTTTATATTAAAATTATGATCTTCATTAAGCTCTATATGCTTATATTTTTACAAGTGTTTTTTAAATTTTCAGTTTCATGTCAGTTTTCGCGTCATTTTATCTAGAACGGGGAGCATGGAATACAACATCGAGCGTCCCATCCGTTATTGAATCCGGGACCTCATTAGATCACTGATTCTTTGAAGTCTGGACACCAAATTGAGAATTTTGAAGCTAGAATCAAGTATAATTAATTTAGCAAGATGTGTGAAACAGCCAAAGTAAATAACTTCGACCCCTTTTCCTGTTCTGGTGATATCATATAGTCGAATCACACATAAATATACCTAGCATAGTGTAACTGAGAATATAGCTCTACAAAGCAATGTCGCCAATAATTTTATTATCAGAGCAACATTGGAGCATTGGCATAAACATTCAGCAGTTAAATTAATACTAGAGCATCATGTTTATTGTCTATGTATAATAATCTACGCCGACAAGGCAATTTCGCCTCCAAGGAATAAATGACCAAATTATTGAGTGTATTATAAAAAAATTTAGCAGGAATCTTCCTTTGAGTATCTCGTAATATGATGTATAGTCAAAAACTTGAGAATATTATCGCATATCACAATAAAAGTTACATTAAGTGTATGTCCACACATGCGAAATCTCAGTTTAAATCTCAATAGGAAATATATAATGAACTATTTCAAAAGATATGCCTTATTTTTTGAACATAATCTCAAAATGCGGAATTTTCATTATAATATTTTAGTTTCGTGGTTACGTTGCGTCGATACATAAAGAGCGATCGTTCTACTATTAAAAATAGCTTATTAGGTTCGATATTGGCCTGAAATGGAAGAAAAAATACCGCACGATTCACCTGTCAAATAAAAAAAAAATTTTTAACTTTCATCTTAAGCTAAGTAAAAGTCCAAGAAAACGTTGCGTATTTTAACTAGAATCCATCGGCATAATTGGTAAAAACTTTCATATTTGCAAATAAAACTAAATTATTGAATGATAAGAATGAAAATTAGAGTGGGATATAATGGGATTTTGGCTTTTCCTCAGGGGAAATTGATAATAAATTTTATACTCTGCCAAAATTTTTTTTTCCAAAAGGTATTGAAACAAAATGTTTATACATAACACACACACACAGACACAAGCGGAAATTTTTTTAATGAATTTTTTAATTCCTTCGGCCGAATAATATCTAAATTTGTCCGAAAAGTATATTCGAAAATGTAAATCATTATAAAAACTTAATCTGTAAGAAAGCAATTCCAAAAACGAATTTCCTAACCTAATATTTGTCTTACTGTTGCTTCCTGGAAGTTTAAAGTAAAAACTACATGTAGTCGTTACACTGATCTACTTGTATGCATACAAATATAGGTAACTGTTGGTTTCATGAAGGAAAATATATTATAATTAAAGCAATATATACATGCGTTTAAAGTATATAACGGTAAAAATGGTTTAGAAGTGTCTTAAATCATGAGAAAATGTTATTTTTAAACCTTTTATATTAGATGTTATCGGATGTTGTATTTTCTGCTTTTAGTTTACAAATTTTAGAATTTAATTACATGTTTAGCAATCATTAATTAAATTTCATATACAGTAGGTAAATGACTTTGTAAATAAAGAATACGTCATAAAGTTATTTAAGAGAGAGAAAATTCTCATAAAACTTTGTTTTTAATCACAACTAAATATATTGGTAAAAAGTTCAAATATAAATTCTGATACCTGTCTTTGTGAATTAATTGAAAATACCTTTCAGGATTCTTTCTTTACTGCAGGGTCATATTGAAAAATTAAAAAATTTTAATAAACGCTCATCCATAATTCAATCGCTGAAAAGGAGTCTAACTTCCTATTATGTCTAAATTCTGGTCTAGATTCTTCCAAAATTAATGGAGTAACAGATTTTTTCTGAATTAAGTAAAATTTGCTCCTGTTCGTTTAAAAATCACATTTTTTTCCTTTTTCACCGCAAGAACCTACTTATCACCCTTAACATTTTTATATTTAAAAGTATATTATTGTAATCCAGAAAACAGTTTGGCAGAATATTGTGCCTGAAACTCTGAAATACAAGCCCGGTCGAGTTGGGGTACCGACTGAGTCAATAATTTCCCGAAACTGAGGGCACTCCAAGCCGATTGGACGCGCCGTATGTCGTTCCGAATTTCGCATTGAAATTATTCACAGTATATTAAAGTCTATGGCCAAATTACACCGTACTGGGCTCGAGAACGGTAGGTATTTATGATTACTATTATCCAAGTGGAATTGGCTCCTCGAATCGGACCGCATCGTATTCACATATATTCCCAGAAGGCTGCTCCCCCTACTCGCACTTATACCCTACTGGAATCGAATTCTACATATTCGACTAAACCTACACTGATACATGCAGATTTCTACAGATTTGTGAAATATAAGAGTAATAACTATTATTTCAGCAAAATTGGTGTCAAGATAAAATCTAGATGGAGCTAGAGAAAATTCAAGAAAGAGTGATATAAGAAAAATTATCCAAAGCCAAGATTTTCTGCTTCAGAGATAATTACTAACGAAGTAGTAAGCCTGCCATGAATAATACAAATAAAGGAAAAGGTGGTCAAGAAAATTACATTTTGTTTCTCTTTGAGCTGCTTGGGATCTGTTGTTCCTTTTGAGTAAGAATATCTCTTCATTTCTTTTGTCTATTCTCAAATGTATTTTTCAGTTAACGCAAAGTGAGATACAACAATACGAAATAGTTTTTCGTCACAGCATTGAATAAAATGAGATACAGTTTAGTGTATAGTTGAGTATAGGACTGTAGGGCCACAGGGCTGAACCAATCTCATATTCTGAGACAGAATCGTATACGATATTTTGCCCTACTTTATCCACAACATTCTTGGTAACGCAATTACTATAAACTAATTTATCATCTGCATGTATATCCATAAGGAAATTTCTCAGTGTTGATTTAAGAATTATTCTCCACTGATTAACATTTTTTTGATCATTTTTAGGTGCAACCAAATTTTCACATTGATTGCTTTTAATCATTATCCAGTGAATTTAGATCAACTGACTTGTCATAGAAGACATCACATTGGTTTGAATAAAGCTTATGTGCTTCTCCTCAATACAGCTTTAAGACAGAAAACTTTAAGAAAGTTTAAAGCTAGTCTTCTCAGGTGATACTGCGATATCCATTATTATTCCCTTTCAAATGAGAGACTCGTCTCCTTCATTACCGGTGAATTCTTTCAATGGAAGAGAGTTTCACTGTATTTCGTCAATAGGATCCGCAAGCTAATTAAAGTTTTCCAAACCAGGTCTAAACTCGGGAGTTGGTCTCCATGGAGATGAAAGTTACCTCCATCGAGTACTTCTTCTCCTTGGAATGGCCATGGAAGAATACGTATCGTTACATGCGTAGCTTATAAAAGGAATATGAACGTGAAAAACACATTTTTGTTACTTTTTTAGTTATCACATAAAGAATAAATATCACTGGCTTAAGGATCTTCTTTGTTAAAATACTAAAACAGATTCGCTGCATAGGAATGAAAGCCATGAAACGTTTAATTGAAACATAAAAATTTGATTTGAAACACTGATACGTTTGATGATCAAAGTTTCATATGTTTTTTTTAATATTAAAAAAAGTAGGTGAAGCATCAATGTGCGCATGCGCCGATCAGCTTGAACATCAGCTTAAAATGTTTACCTCGCGCCTTCTCCCCTTGAAATTATCCATCAGCCCCTCAATATTTCGTGAAACTTTTTATTGGATCATCGAAATCTCTTTAAATTAATTTCGAAAATTAATTTTCTGAACATAGCGAAGTTTATACTTTATAGAAATCCTGTTCATGCTGCAGCATTTTAAATAGATGTACTATAAAGAGCATGTTTGGAAATTTCTCGCGGTTGTCTGATGTTTTGCACCTATAGTTTCTCAATGTATAGAAACGTATGTTTAATAAATTATCCCGCCTTTATTGGTCTTTGGTTATCTGATATTCTTATTTCCTCATACGCAGTTTAGAGATCATAAAGAATACTCTATCCAAATAAAACCTCAATATGTGATACCAATGATTACAAAATACCACAGCATCTGCCTTAAACAACAAAATAGGGACCATACACTGTAAAATATATGCAATATTTATATAGCAGTGTTTAAGAAGGTATGCATGAAACATTAAAAGAATTAATATTCTAAATCACACATTTCTGGAATAACGTCATTGTACGTATTTAATGCTTAAACAAATAATAGTATGTTCTTGACTGCTGTCTTAGTTGAACGTACAAAAGTGGCTGACCAAAAGTGGATCCCTCTACTGCGGCGCTCGGCAACAAATTTGTGCAGTGAAGGAAGGGTTCCAACCGGTCGCCCGCTGCTATGGTCTATATCCAAGGTTCGCGCTCAGGGCCTTTTAGCATCAGTGCGAATATTTTAAATAGTATATTGCGCAACAAGCTATATTTGTTCATAATTGTCAACAATTTTTTTTCAGTTTTCGTATAAATTAGGTGAAAATTCATAGTTTATTTTCCACTTAAAAACTCTGAATTCAGAATGAATTAGGTTAATACGCCAAAAAGAGATCACTTCAATTGATTTCACATTTAAACTGCTGATCCAACGTTGACGATTTATCTCGGCCGTTTCGTAGCAGCAGTACGCAAACATTATTGCAGTCTGATATCACCGAGCCAATTCTTCATTGTATCATTCTTCTCATGCCAGAGATATACTTTTTTTCTTTTTTTCATTCCACGCTTTCTTTTTTCATTCACCCCGTAAGACTTATTCCGAGAGACGTGCGAAATTTACCCTGCTTTGTATCTCACCGATGGACTAAGATGAAGTAGCATTTTCACTCCTCTTTTAATCCGCTTGCGAGACGAATTTCATAGCTAACAGACATTTCTCGTATACTTTTAGAAGAATAAAGGATCGTCTTAGTTCTTTAATATTTTGTGCTGAATAAATGGAATAAAATAGGATAATTGATGCCAAGCGGGAAAGAGGGATCTAACGAACATGTCAGTAAGTCGCCTGAGGTGCGTAGAAATGAATGATGTTCAGGAATAGTAAGGTGACTAATTTAAATTTTAGGCACCAAGGAAGTAGAAAATATACTGTGGAATTCACTGTTCCAAAATGTATACTTATTAATAAACCTGCATGAGGAAAAATATTTTCTCTTCAGTTGGACATCATTGCTTATTTTTCTAACGATATCTTTTTTCATTGACCCAAGTGAATTAACTCAAAATTAGATTTTTATGTTTAGTACTGAACTAAGTTACCGGACTTTTCAGTAAGGTATTGTGAATCAGTCTTGCCCTACAGATTTTAGACTTTAGTCAATATTTTTTAGTCAATATTATAAGACATTGCAGCAATGGATAGGTGCTGAAACTTAATTTAATTGACATAAATTGTTATTTTATGTTTAATTTCGTAAAAATTAATGTTTTATAAGTACAAAAATAGAGAGAATTATTTGTCTATTAATTAAACCAGAAACTTTTAAACGATCTTCCGCGGTTTCCTTCTATCTTTATCTCTCCCAATTTTCTATTTCTATCTTTTTCAGATTAAACTGCGCAAAGCTTCGAGGCTTGATTAGAATATCACTGCGAGTAATCGCAAATGTACTACAACTACATCGACATAACTAAAGAAAAGATTGTTTTATATTTTAAGGAAAACAGATCTTAATTGACAAAGAAGAAGAATTTTTATTTTGTGATTCAAGAAGAGTTCCAAAAATTAAAACAAACAGAGGAGCTCTAAAACTTATGAATATTTTTCGTTAACATATAAAAACTTTTTTATTTTATGTTCAGAATTTACTTGCAAAAGAATGACGATTTAATATAATATACGTTTCGAGAACAAAATGGACTGTATTATTAATTTAATCACTGAGGGCAAGAGTGATTTTGCAATTAAAATTTCTATTTCTTAAATATTTCAGTTTTAATTGTTCTTAGCACAAAATAGTCTATTTTATTACAGAATTAGTGCTATAAACTCAAATGTTAAAAAACGTTTTAATACACAAACATAAATAGAAATATTTACTTATGGAAAATTAATCTTCTGGTATATAAAACATTATTCCATGAAGTAATTATGCAAATTAAATTTAATTCAAGCAAGAAAGTATGCAGTTTAGAAAATAGCTTAAGCTTCACTATTGGGTAAGAACAACCAAGTATATAGTTGGCAAATGCATGAATGTTAATTCTACTATAAATTTGATCCAAATACAGTCAAACCCGAATCTCGACACAAACATGCTCAAAAAACAAAGAATTATTCTATTTCGCAGCGATCGGTAAACAGTTATTACCTATTTGGCCAATACCTGTGGATGTAGCCCACACCTAGCAGAATGTCAAAGAATAAGATATTGAACCTAATTCGTAAAGTATCGAAGAATCCAACCATTAAATTTTTACACCCTAAGATATTTTCATTTTATACAAAAAACCGTGTCTAGTCTTCCCCCAGAGACTGGGCAAGAGCAAAAAATACAGCTTCTCATAAATAATTTAATGATCAAATTATAGTTTACAAAAGATAAACATATATATATATATATATATATATATATATAAAATGTATTGCTTTTGTATGTATGATATCTAAAAAGTGTTCCTGCTTCGTCAATTTTTATAGATAATGCTAATTGTCGGACTGATCTAGAACTACATAGTTTGGAATAACTCTTATTTCCAGTTCTCTCTAATTTCTTTTAAAAATTTTTTTATTAATAATAGGTACGAAAAAAAGATAGAACTTTAATTTACATTTTAAATATGTAGCTTTTAAGTGTAAATTCCATCAATACGGTATTTTAAATCAGTTGCAACTAGTCCAAAAATCTGAATTTGTATAAGGGATAATTATCAATTTGAGTTTCAATCAAAAACTAAGAAACTGTTTATTCTACTTGAAGTTCAAGCGCAGTTATTAAAGTTGGTTGCATCTAGTTTTAAGTAGTTTGAATTAGTTTCAACTGGAAGAGAATAGTTATTTTAATTCTTTTTGGCCAGATTCAAATGGGAATGTGAAGATTCATCTCACCATCAGAATACTAAATTCTTCTGAATGATTTATGAACACGAATGATATATGAATGCGACATTCCTCCGAAT